>ML786361.1:509819-527806 GCA_009831015.1 Picea engelmannii | reverse complement strand
ATATATATATATATATATATATATATATATATATATATATATATATATATATATATATATATATAGTTTCATGCTTCCAATTGGTATCAAAGCAAAAGCTTGGTGAAGTCCAAAAGCACATGCATTCAAGATGGAAAATATCATTCTTAAAAACATGAAAAATTAAAACCATTATGGAAAATATGAGAAACACTCTTGAAGAAATAAAGAATTATGTGAACAAAATAATAGAAGAACAATTAGAGAAGGCAGCCTTGGTGTACTTAAAGGAGAGGGGTTTCCGCCAAAACCAAATCTCACTTCAAGAAGAACACCAAAAGAATCCCTCCATCATCAAGATGGATCCTAAGGTCGCAAAGCTGATTCCTTCATCCTCCTTATTGCGCAACATTAATGCTCCTGGTGACAAATCTGTTGAAGTGGAACATGCTCACAATATGTATGCAAATGAAGGGAATATTGTGCAATGTAAGATAGCGAAGGATATTTTAAGGAGAATAATTCCAAAGGAGGAAGATGAATATGGAGAAAAAGAAAACGAACCTCGTGCTTGTAATCAATTGAAAGAGGATCAACAAGTTGAAGATAATTTCTTTCAATTACAAGTTGATCAAGGCGATGCCAAGGAGGTTTTAAATATGAGGAGTATGCAAAAAATCACCTACTTTTTCCACTCAAACAAGTCAAGCTAAAGGATGTCTTGGCAAGCAGTCCCTTCCTATGGCCGAACTAAATGAGAAAGCACTCACCCATGTGAAAGTTGAATAAATCGAAGGAAAACATGTGACATAATACAACATCTAATAGGAGGAAATACCTATTAAACAAGGAGGAGCGATAATGGGAGGATGATGAGAAGAATTAGACAAGTACTCAGTTTACATAGATAAGGTGGATTATTGATGCACAACAAAGGACTTGAAGACACATTTTGAGTGTTGCAGGATAGTGAAACACATTACCATTTCTACAAATGAGTTTGGGAACCCACAAGGGCATGCCTACGTGGATTTTTCATATACGGTCAATGTGGAAAAATCCATCCTCCATCTAAACAAATCCATCCTTCGGTCCCGATAGATCATTCGAGGATTTCGCATCACCTTGGAAATGAATCCGCCAACAAATTCCAGAAACATTTGTGCCAATTTTAACAGGTCATCTAACCCACCATCAAACAAAAACCCCAAAGTATTATTGAAAATTAGTAGAGGACATGAAAACATAGCTATCTCCATGGGATCCCCTAGATGTGTCGCTGCACCATTTTCCCCTCATAGTGTACAATAATTGTACACTCCACACTCCAATTATATGAGAAACACTCTCGAAGAAATAAAGAATTATGTGAACGAAATAATATAAGAACAAATAGAGAAGGTAGTCTTGGTGTACTTAAAGGAGAGGGGTTTCTGCCAAAACCAAATATCACTTCAAGAAGAACACCAAAATAATCCCTCCATCATCAAGATGGACCCTGAGGTCACCAAGCTAATTCCTCCATCCTCCTTATTGCACAATATTAATGCTCCTGGTGACAAATCTGTTGAAGTGGAACATGCTCACAAAATGAGTGCAAATGAAAGGCATATTGTGCAATGTAAGATAGAAAAGGATATTTTAAGGAGAAGAATTCCAGAGGAGGAAGATGAATATGGAGAAAATGAATACGGACCTCGTTCTTGTAATCAATTGAAAGAGGATCAACAAGTTGAAGATAATTTATTTCAATGACAAGCTGATCAAGGCGATGCCCAAATTGAACAAGACAATAAAAATAGGAAAATCCAAGGAGGTTTTAAATATGAGGAGCATGCAAAAAATTCACCTACTTTTCCCACTCAGACAAGGCAAGATAAAGGATGTCTTGGAAAGCAGTCCCTTCCTATGGCTGAACTAAATGAGCAAGCACTCATCCATGTGAAAGTTGAAGAAATCGAAGGAAAACATGTGACATAATACAACATCCAATAGGAGGAAATACCTATTAAACAAGGAGGAGCGATAATGGGAGGATGATGAGAATAATTATACTAGTACTCAGTTTACATAGATAAGGTGGATTAGTGATGCACAACAGAGGACGTGAAGACACATTTTGAGTGTCGCGGGATAGTGAAACAAATTACCATTTCTACAAATGAGTTTGGGAACCCATGAGGGTATGCCTACGTGGAGTTTTCATATATGGTCAATGTGGAAAAATCCATCCTCCATATAAAAAACTCCATCCTCTGGTCCTGATAGATCAGCCGAGGATTTCTCCTCACCTTGGAAAAGAATCTGCCAACAAATTCCAAAAACATTTGTGCCAATTTTAACACGTCATCTAACCCTCTATCAAACAAAAACCCCAAAGTATTATTGAAAATTAGTAGAGGGCATGAAAACATGGCTAGCTCCATGGGATCCCCTAGATGTGTCACTACACCATTTTCCCCTCATAGTGTACAAGAATTGTACATTCCACACTCCAATTATATAATTTCCCCTTGGTCCAGCCTAAGAGAACTCTACAAAATCAATTGTAGAAACCCTAAAGTCTCCAAAGAGAGAAATATAAATGTTTTTTGGAAATGGTATGGTTTGAGCAAGAGAGATGAGGTCGATATTGGAAAGGGTGAGGAATTCGATTATTATATGTTCAAAATCAGATTTGCGAGTAGCGAAGTTAGGACCTCTATGTTTGCTACTAAATTTTGTGCCAAGGCACATCGATATTGTAAGGGCTTGTGGAAAAGAATTGATATCCTCCATCTTTATTGCCAACACTTCCCATAAAATAGGGAGGTGTTTTCTTTGATAAGAGGATATAAATACTTGTTGCAGGTATTAGATGGATCTTTTCATTCTTTCTACCATCACCACACCTCTTCATGTGGTTATGCCAAGGAAGTTCTTAGAGAAGTGGGCAGGATCATGGATCCCATCGGTTTGAATGATATCAATTTTCCTCAAGACTTTGTGTTTTGGATTGCTACCAACCTGTTGGTTGTGGAGCCTGATTATCTTCATGATTCAAAGGTCTTTGTTTTCAGCAGTGTTTATACCCCATGAAGACTTTACACCCCAGAAGAATGTACACTCTTCCATGCGGGGGAGTGCAGAGGGGGGTTACCCCCTCTACAGGGTCCGGGGACAAAGCCCCCGAAGGAAAAATTGCCTTGTAAATGTATATTGTAATTTCACTGTAAACTTGGACCGTTCATTATAAGGTCATAGATCCGACGATAGAAGTTATGTTAGAGTTTTTTTCCCTAGAAGGTAACCCTCTTTTATGGGGGAAATGTATTGCGGCTATGCATCATTGTAAATATTGTATTCTAAGTGAGGATACTGTGAGAGAAAGAAGAGGAAGTTACAATAGGTGTGATGTAGGTTGTATCCCTTCATTTGCTGGAAAATAATAAAGGAAGGATCTGACAATTTCTCTAGTGGACGTAGACCACACTAGGTGAACCACATATATCTGTGTCTCTATTGTATTATGTATCTTCTGTGTTTTATTTCCGCATTTGTTTTATTTCATTGCTTCGCGATCTTGTTTTTCTAACAACTGGTATCAGAGAAAAAGGTAACTCACATGAAAAGAGGGTTCCTGGTTCGAGTGGGAGCAATGGCGGAAGATGGAAAGTTTAGGGTCGATAAATTTAACGGCCAAAACTACCAGTTATGGAAGATGCATATGGAGGATTGTTTATATCAAAAGGATCTATTCCTACCATTGGGTGGAATAGAAAAGAAGCCGACGACCATGAAGGACGAAGAATGGGAGGTTCTTGACAGAAAGGCACTAGAAACGATACAGCTGAGTCTCGCAGTGTCGGTGGCTTTCAATATTTTGAAAGAAAATAAAACGAAGGATCTGATGAATGCATTGGCTAAACTGTATGAAAAACCCTCGGCATCCAATAATGTATTTCTAATGAAGATATTATTTAATATGAAGATGGAAGAAGGTGGGTCTGTTGTAGATCATTTAAATGAATTTAATACGGTTACTAATCAACTAATATCTGTAAAAGTGGACTTTGATGATGAGGTTAGGGATCTTGTAATCTTGTGTTCATTGCCAGAAAGTTGGAACGACTTGGTCATTTTTGTAAGTAACTCTGTATCTAGTTCAAACACTTTAAAATTTGATGATGTTGTTGGTGTTATCCTTAGCAAGGAAATGCGATGGAAAAGCACATGTGAGACATCAGGTAATGCGTTAAACATGGAGAACAGGGGAGGACAAAAGGATAGAGGAAAGGGCTCAGGGAACCATGGGAATTCTAGGAAGGGAATATCCAAATCCATATTTGGAAAGATAGAGTGTTGGAATTGTGGGAATAAAGGATATCTGAAGAAAGACTGTAGAGCTCCAAAGAAACAAAGATATGGAGAATAGGATACAAATCAGGAAGCAAATGTAACAGGTGATTTGTTACAAGATGCTTTGATTCTTTCTGTAGATAATATTTCTGAGTGTTGGGTAGTATATTCAGGTGCTTCATTTCATGCCACACCCCATAGGAAACATTTTCTAGATTATGTTCAAGGTGACTTTGGATGGGTTCATTTGGGTGATGATGCACCATGCAAAATTGTTGGAATGGGAAAGGTAAAAATAAATCAAAGAAATGGAAACCAATGGTTATTGAAAGAGGTAATACATGTTCCAGATCTACGGAAAAATACAATTTCAACAAGGCAGTTGGCAAGTGAAGGTTGTATATCCATATTTATAGATAAGGTGCGGAAGGTCACCAAAGTATCATTGGTGATAGCAAAAGCAGAGAAGGTAGGTACATTGTATTTATGTACTGGTAATACTGACTCTTCTATCTCTTTATTTTCTACAGGAGTGGATACAACATTGTGGAATTATAGACTTGGACACATGAGTGAGAAGAGGATGTAGATACTTCAAAAAATAAATTTGTTGTCAGATCTTAAACAAATTGATTTGTATTTCTGTGAGCATTGTGTTTATGGAAAACAAAAGAGAGTCATATTTCTCAGAGTCAGAAAAGAAAAGAAGAGTGAAAGGTTAGAGCTTGTGCATACATATGTATGGGGACAAGCTCAGGTATCATCTCTTGGTGTCTCTCATTATTATGTTACTTTTATTGATGATGCAACTAGAAAAACTTGGGTTTATTGCATTCGACACAAATTTGATATTTTTGATACTTTTAAGAAATGGAAAGCTTTGGTTGAGAATGAGGCAGGAAAAAGGTTGAAGTGTCTTAGATCAGACAATGAATATTGCAGCAAGGAGTTTGATGATTAATGTTCATACCATGGGATTCGTAGAGAGAAGACAATTCCAAGAACACCCTAAGAAAATGGTGTGTCGGAAAGGATGAACACGACAACCATGGAGCGTGCAAGGAGTATGAGATTGCATGTTGGTTTGCCCTTGTAGTTCTGGGTAGATGTTGTAGATATCGTTGTTTACTTAATAACCATAGGACCTTCAAGCTCTTTGGATGGTAGAATTCCGGATGAGGTATGGATAGGTAAAAAGGTAAACTATTCTTTTTTTAAGACTTTTGGTTGTGAATCATTTGTCCATATTGATAAATAAAATAGAACAAATCTTGAGGAAAAATCCAAGAAGTGTACCTTTATTGGATACAATGTTAATGATTTTGGTTATTACTTATGGGATTATGAAAATAACAAAATCATTAGGAGTATAGATGTCATATTTAATGAGAATGTCATGTACTAAGATCAGTTACAGGGAAAGAAACGGGAATAAGAAAAACCAGAATACACAGTGTTTGATGAGATCATTGAAGAATAAGTTCCAAAGGCACTAGAAAATCAAAACATACAAAAACAGGATCAATGGGTACCTCAAACTCCTGCAAGTGTTGTTAGAAGATCTACCAGGTTAAGTAGACCCCCTGAATAATACTCTCCTTCATTGTATTATTTATTGTTGAGTGATTTTGGTGAACCGGAATGTTATGAAAAGGCAATGTAGGTAGACACCAAAAATAAGTGGGAGCAAGGAATGAAAGAGGAAATGGGTTCCCTAGTAAATAAATAGACTTGGTATTTGGTTCAGTTGCCTGCAGGAAAATGAGCATTACAAAATAAATGGGTTTACAAGTTGAAGGAAGAAGATGGAGGAAAAAAGCGGTACAAGGCTAGACTTGTTGTAAAGGGGTTTGCACAAAAGAAAGGTATAGATTTTGATGAAATATTTTCTCCTATTTTTAAAATGACTTCAATTAGGACTATTTTAAGTCTTGTGGTAGTAGAAGATTTTCATATTGAATAGTTAGATGTAAAAACAACTTTTCTCCACGGGGATTTGGAGGAAGAGATTTATATGTAGCAACCACAGGGATATGAGGTCAAAGGGAAGGATAATTTGGTATGCAGGTTGAAGAAGAGCTTGTATGGCCTAAAGCAAGCTCCAAGGCAATGATATTTGAAGTTTGACAGGTTTATGACATAACAGGGTTATAGTAGATGGCATTCTAATCACTGTGTTTATTTTAAAAGGATAGAAAATGGAAGCTATATTATCTTGCTATTGTATGTAGATGGCATGCTTGTTGCAGGGTCTAATATGCAAGATATAAATGTGCTCATGAAGAAATTAGCTAATTCATTTGCGATGAAGGATTTGGGTGCTTCAAAGAAAATCCTTGGTATGAGAATAACAAGAGACAGGAAAAATCACAAATTGACATTGTCTCAGGGTGAGTACATAGAGAATGTGTTGGAGAGATTTAGAATACAAAATGAAAAGCCAGTTAGTACACCTTTGGTCAACCATTTCAAATTAACTAAGGAAATTTGTCCCAAGACATAGGAGGAGATATAATACATGTCCAAGGTCCCTTATTCATAAACAGTTGGCAGTTTGATGTATGCGATGGTTTGCACAAGACTAGATATTTCACATGCAATGGGAGTTGTGAGCAGGTATATGAACAATCTAGGTAAAGAACATTGGGAGGAACTAAAGTGGATTGTCAGTTATTTGAGAGGTACTTTTACTCATGCATTATGTTTTGGAGGTTCAAACACTGTTCTACAGGGATATGTTGATTCAGATATGGCAGGTGATAAATATAGCAGGAGGAGCACCATAAGGTATGTTTTTACCATAGGTGGAACAACAATAAGTTGGATTTTGAAACTACAAAAGGTTGTTTCACTTTCAACAACAGAAGCATACTATGTTGTTGCTACAGAGGCTAGTAAAGAGATGATTTGGTTACAGAGGTTTATGGAGGAATTGGGAAAGAAGCAGGAGAATAACAGGTTGTACTGTAATAGTGAGAGTACCATTCATCTTGCAAACAAATCATCCTTCCATTCGAAGACTAAGCATATACAACTCAAGTACCATTTCATACGATCCATCTTGGAAGATGGACATTTGAAGTTGGAAAAGATACACACTAGCCAAAATCCTACAGAGATGTTAACAAAGGGAGTAACTTAGGAGAAATTGAGTTCTTGCTCAGTTTCAGTTGGTCTTCAAGCATGAAGGTGAAGATGAGAAATTTTCCATGTCCAAGAAGGATCATAGTCAAGCATATACAACAGCGATGGAGTTGTTGAGATCAGTCTCCAAGTGGGATATTGTTGGTTGTGGAGCCTGATTATCTTCCTGATTCAGAGGTGTTTGTTTTCAGCCGTGTTTATACCCCATGAAGACTTTACACCCCAGAAGAATGTACACTCTTCCACGCGGGGGAGTGCAGATGGGGACTACCCCCTTTGCAGGGTCTGGGGGAAAGCGAGCCCCCGAAGGAAAATTTTACTTGTAAATGTATATTGTAATTTCATTGTAAATCTAGACCATTCATTATAAGGTCGCAGATTTGACGGTAGAAGTTATGTTAGGGTTTTTTTCCCTAGAAGGAAACCCTCTTTTATGAGGGAAATGTATTGTGGCTATGAATCATTGTGAATATTGTATTCTGAGTGAGGAGACTGTGAGATAAAGAAGATGAAGTTACAACGGGTGCATTGTAGGTTGTATCCCTTCATTTCCTGGATAATAATAAATGAAAGACCTAGAAATTTCTATGTTGGACATAGCCCACACTGGGCGAACCACATATATCTGTGTCTCTATTGTATTGTGTATATTTTGTGTTTTATTTATGCATTTGTTTTATTTTATTGCTCTGCAATCCTATTTTTCTACCACAACCTGTGTTGCTACCCTCACTCTTCAATGTTTATCATGGCATATATTTTTGGCATGCAAATCAAATCATTTTATAACATGGACCACCACCTTTATCTAAGTTTAGTTCTAAATTTAATCATAGAGTCAGATCTTGCAAAGGAATCCCTGGTCTTCTGGATGTTCTTGGAAGAAGCAAGGTACCCAAATGTGGTGAAAAAATAGCTGACTCTTTAGATATTGTCCTTAAATCATGGTGGGAGGAGGTCATCCCCCTTGAAAGAACACTGGTGTATCGAGTATGCTTCCTAAGATATCTATGGGTCGAAGCGGTGGATATCCTTCCATTCAATATGGAATAACTACTTTGCATGTTAATGAAAAACCTATTCAAGTAAGTACAACATCGTTGTTGACTCCAAGGCATGTCACTCAAAAGTCAAGGATTTGCATACATTCATGTAGATACAATCACAAGAAGGATAGTCCCAAGGTATCATTTTTCAGTGATAGTGAAGAAGCACCTAGCACTCCAAAGAGAGATTCCATGTTCACCCTAAGAGAAAACACGTTCACCCCAAGAGAAAACCCAAGGGAAATTTTTATCCGGCAGATTGATCAATCTCCTGTCTTTGTTGCAAGAAAACCAACAAAAAAAATGATGGAAATGGCCATGCCTATTATTGATAATATAATGTTGACAGATGATAAAATTGGGGCATCATCATTTGAAAAGTCATATATACAAGAGCCTAAAGAAAATGTTGACGACTGGTTATGTGGAGGTGAGGGTACAAACCTCCAGAGTAACCCACTATCATTGAAGCTAGTTGATGGAAAAATAAAATACACCTCAAGGAATAATGGTCTTCATGAGGAGAATAATCACAGAGGAAATGGTTAAATATCTCAATTTTAACAGCACGTGAAAGGGAAAGGGAACATGAATGCCAACGAGAATGTGAACTTTGGAGATGGGTTTGTGATCCTATTAGACCTCCTCCTCGGGTTTGTAAGGAGATTTCTTTTTCTAGAAGAGATAAATCTAACTACGGCTAACACATTAGATCCAAGCATTCATCCTTGCCTATGCTTCGAGGACGAAGATTTTTTAGGGAGGGATGACTTGTAATATACTGTATGTATATTACAATGTCATTAATTAATAATTAAATAATTAATGTAATAATTACACTTTTAATGTAAAGTCATGTATTTTTAGACAAAAAGACGCGACTCTACACATTTACGTGTATTTAATACACGTTGGTGTACATTGAATAAGACAATGAATAATAAAATTATAAATATTAAATATATATTTCATATATATCTAGTTTCATGCTTCCATATATCCCTGTGCAATGTTATTGACAATATTATAACCAAAATCATAGCTAATCGTCTAAATCCCATCATGATGAAAATTATCTCTCAAGAATAGGGTGGATATGCGGAAGGAAAACAAATCTTGGATGGAATAATTGTAGCCCATGAGTCCATCCACTCTTTGAGATCCAACAAATCTCTAGGTATGATGATCAAGCTAGACATGTCTAAAGCTTATGATCGACTAAGTTGGAATTTTCTCCAGTAGGCTTTGAGAGCCTTTGAATTTTGTCAAGAATGGATCCTTTGGGTTTGAAATTTATTTTTCTCTGCCTTTTTTTCAATTAAGGTTAATGGATCTCCATCAGATACTTTCAACCCCTCGAGAGGTATTTGACAAGGTGATCCTCTTTCCCCCTTTTTCTTTATTCATGCAACTAAAGGTCTAGGTTGTAGCTTCAATTTGACTTTGTTAGAGGGCCTCATTAAAGGTATTGATATGAATCCCAATGTTGACCTCCTCTCTCATTTTTAATTTTTTGATAATTCCATTTTATTAGGAGTAGCTTCATCACATGAAGCTCGAGACCTTAAACTTATTCTGGAAACCTTTATGCTAGCTTCTTGCACAAAGATAAATCACAATAAATATTTGATCTTATTATTTAACACTCCCTTGAGAGTTCAATCCAACATCCTCAAAATCCCAGGCTTCCAAAAAGACTCCCTTCCCTCTAAATATTTGGGCGCTTCCCTTCTTGAAAAAAACCTAAGAAACACTCCATAGGAGGACTTGCTTTCTAAATTGGAAAGCAATCTTAACTCCCAGAGTTTTAGATTTTAAACCTTCCCTAGCAAGATTACTTTAATCAAATGTGTGCTCTAGTCAACGGCTCTTCAAATCTTCTCTATTTTGGCTACTCCCACTAAGATTCTTAAATCCATTTGAGCCCTCCAAAGATCCTTCCTCTGGGGGGGGGCTCTAGGGAATGAAAATAGGATCTAGTAGCATGGGATACCATATGCCTTCCCAAATGGGAAGGATGTTTGGGAATAAAAGACCCCTTAAATATGAGAAAAGATCTTGTTGCTAAAACTTAATGGAGGTGGGTAAATGGAAAGGTAGACATTTGCTAGAAAATATAGAAAATAAACTATGCATAGAAGATTGATGAGACTGTCCTAATTATAATGGATGGTTGTTTCCCTGGTTCACTCATATGGAACTATATATATATATATATATATATATATATATATATATATGATCCAAAACCACTATTTTGGGGGAATCAATACTGGCACATCTGCTCTCTTTTGGGATGATTCCTGGCAACATGAGGCCAAATTGGGAGAGAAACTAGAGCTCCAGGAGGCCTAGTCACCTCTTACTGACCAAGGATGGAAACATGTCAACTGGTACTAGTTGAACACTAATGAAAATCAACAGAAAGATTTCCGTACATGGGTATTTGAAAAGGGGTGTTCTAAGGGAGTATATAGAAAAGAAAGGCGAATTCTAGATAACCCCCTCAAAGAAAAATGGATATCTATAGATATAGGAAAATATATTCTTAGATGGGATTCTAAGGGAAGTGGGAAAATTAATGTCAGACAAGACTATAACATTAAATCCAAACAAAATATGCTACATAAAGAAACCACTCGGAATAAGATTTGAAATGTATAACTTTAGCTAAAGATCTCATGATTCATCTTTTCTCTGGTTCCTGATAAAGAAAAAAACACTCACTTGGGACAAAATTCTTAAGAGATGGTTTGAAGGACCTTCAATATGTTATATGTGTAGAGCTAGTGGAGAAACAACTGAACACTTATTCAATGGTTGTCCAGAAATTAATTCTCCATGGGAAGTGACAACTTCTCTCTTCAGACATTCTAATCGATTGAGGGACATCATTATTCAAACTTTGGATAACTAGAAATCCCGATCGTATGAGAGTCTAGTGCTTAATCGATCCTAGAATGTGTTCCTAGGGTTTTCTTTGGGTGGTGTGGAAGGAACACAATTGTAGGATTTTCAAATAAATCCATCGGAAAAGAGAATACATTTGGTTCAGTATTCAAGAAAACATTTTGGAATCAACCGCCTCCTTCCCATTGTCAAAAGGGGTCGATCAACCATAGGGAAATGAAAAAGCCATCTTTTCCAACTGGCAGTGAAAGAAGAATCCACTCACCTCCATTTTACCCAAGCATGGGATCAAACATGTTTCTCTAGCAATATGGTCAAGGCCACTAGAGAATGTTTTCAAAATCAACTTCGATGGAGTTTGCAAAGGTAATCCTAGCTCACTTGGGGCAGGAGGGGTCTTCATAAATGATTCTAGTAATATTCTACTCATCTTTGCATCACATTTGGGCCAAAACACAACCAATACAATGGAGCTCTATGGTTTGGTGAAAGGCCTGAAACTAGGACATTGATATTGCTTCAACAGTATTATAATGGAGGGAGAATCCTCAATCATTATTCAAGCAACAAGGTAAATTCAGTGTGGAGCAAATCCTAATTCGATATCCAACAATTCACACATTTCTGCAAAATATTAACATATTTCAGAGCTAGTGGGTCTCATCCCTAATATCTTCCCCTCCCATGTTCATCACAAGGTTAATGGTCTAGTAGATTGTCTATCCAATGGTGTGAGAATGCATACATAAGATATTGAGTTACCTTGAAACAAAGGTATTCTGGATAAGCTCTGTAAAGAATTCTGAAAGCTCAACAACTTAGACAATTACTACCTAGATGGGGTTTTTTAAAGTCAATACACATGATTAGATTCCTAACCATCTTCTATACCAAACCTCCCAAACTAAGTCAGCTTTGTTTATTGTCTTTTTTAACTTTAGGTTATTGACATTTCTTTTTTTTTAAGCCATGTATTGTTGATGGTTTTTCTGTTTTTATTGTTGGTTTACATTCCATTGGTAACAAATGACATAATTAAACTAGTTACAATTTTGATATGACAGAGAAAACAAGAATACTATTTTTTTATTCTTTGTGACGTGATTTCCAACCTGGAAAGCCAAAAAAAAAGATTCTATACTTTTTTTTTAATAGAAATATCTCTAACTTACTAAATTTAATTTAAAATGAACATTATTTTTATAATTATTAAAATAATATTAGATTCCCTCAAATGTTTATAATGTTTTTTTATCATTAGAATTTGTTTTGGTAACATGGTTGTGGCTTCTTTATATATTAACCTCATTATTATGAATATGTACCTTCCATCTTTTAAGGCTTCCACTAATTTTACGAATAATGAATTTTAAGGTATTTTTGTTTGTTTTATTTATTTGTTTTTAAATGTTTTTTTATGTATTGATATCTACCTATTGTCTTTCAAGTTTAGATATAACTCATCTTTTGAAGACATTTCATCTTCATACCCAAGTTTATTATATAGCTCATCTTTTGAGAGCATTTCATCTTCGTACCCAAGTGGTATACACACACAAGTTTTTTTCTTTGTATTTTTATACTCTCCTCTTTACCTTCTATGATTACTAGAGATAAGTAAGAGGAGCTTCTATGTGCATGATGTGTTTAAATAAATTAGCTTTCAAAACAATATTATAAATGTGAAATTTGATCTAAAAATAAAATAGACAGAAATAATAGAGTGAGGTTTTTCGAAGTATATTGATTAGTACATCAATATTAATATTAGTAGTGCATGGTGAATATCCATAAGGATTATCATATGTCAATTGTATAGACATTTAGTATATCAATATTAGTAGTGTATGGTGAATGTTGGTTGTTTATGTTTTATTTTAAGAAAGATAGAAAAAAACATTTTTATTTATTTTAAAACTATTTTTTCATTAAAAATGTGGTATTATTATTATAATAATTCTAATAATTCAAATTCAATATATGTTATGAAAATTTATATTTCTTATTTTCAAAATGTTGATTCAATATTTATATTTATAAAAACAATATAATATGATAATGATAATAAAAATAATATAATATGATAATGATAAAAATAAAAACAAAATCAAAATGATATTAACAAATTATATAATAATATTACAAATAAAATAAAATATTAAAATAAAAACATTAATCATATTATATTATAATTATAATTATAAAAATAGTTCTAAATTACTATTTATATATAAACAAAATATATAGAGATAATAGTATGGCTAGGAGATAAGTCACATGTTCACCTAATGCAAATAAGCTTGCTAACCTAGTTAGCTGTAAAAAAAACGAAAGAATAATATGTTTGTGAAAGTATGTATCATTTGGTAAGTTTGATACTTAAAGACCATGACTACAAAAAATAACTAGAAAATCTAACATACCTATGCATGAACCTAGGGCGCCCCTAAGGGCTGGGTTGAATCTTGCTGGGGTAGAGGAGAAGGTGGTTGGGAAGACAAAGAAGCTCCCTTGTCACCAACAATCTGAAAGACACTGCCGTGTTTTTCACCAACTAGGATGTCATTGTAATGAGAAGATTATTCTGGTGTTCCAACACATCCATTCATTGAGTGAGCTTTCTGAATGTGCCCTCTTGCAGTTTCATATTTTGTGCCATCAAAGTATTCACATGCCAATAAAGCTCCACAATTATGTGGAATTTTGAATCTATGTTCCTAGTTGCACCTTAGGTCGGGGATGACCCTCCTCACTTTCCTATCAACATCTTTATCCTTGGTGTGATCTCAAACAGACCACACCTTTTCCAGAATGGCCATATAATCCCTTACTTTTTGCTAAACTTCAGAATGATAATGCTCAACTGCTTCCTCGGTCGCAAGGGCGGCTTTGGTTTTATGCTCAACCTCCTTTCCCTTCTTTCCCTCCTTTCTTTTCCTGGACTCCATGAGGCCCCGAATCTTCAACTCTTGACCCCCCAACTGCTAGCGCACCAAACCACAAACTTCCATTATTGTAAACCTCTCGAATTCAAAGTAAAGTGAAGAACGATAACACTCACAGAACTCAGAATAGACCTGGAAGACTCACCCAAATTTTGAAGCCTCCTCCCATGCATAGACATGATATCCATTTGGCCGAAGTCGTTCGCACCATCAATTTTCATTCAATGGCTCATAATGATCAACTGGTAGAGGAGCCTACGAATTGTACTTCCTCTCAACTTACGATGTCCTTTGCATACCATGGTTGATAGAGCTCAGATTCACGATCGAAGCAAGAAAGACAGTCTGGAACAAATGAACCCGGGAGATAGCAAAGGGAGAACCATCGAACAAGACCTCCCATGTCACAATATAACACCCCTCATGTTCACCACCTGCCATCTTGTCTTGGCTACGAGAACTATATGTCACCCCATTCAAATGAAAAATATAATATGATAATAATATAAAACAAAAAAATTAGATATAATGCAAATAAAAAAAAACTGAGATATTATTATAAATTCACAATATTAATATTAATAATAATTTTAATAGAAAACATAAAATATATTAAAAGTTTGATGATGATAAAGTAAAGATGTAATAATTTTAATGGAAAACATAAAATATATTAAAAGTTTGATGATGATGATAAAGTAAAGATGTTTTTTGTTTTGTTAGAGTAAAATTAATATTTTTTAATTATATTATATTTAAATAAAATTATTCAATTCAATTTTTATAGATTAATACATTATAAAGATTAAAAATTAAAAAAGTGTTTATTTAGTTTGGAAATATATAAATATAATTTTAATATTCTAAATTGATATTTAATGATTTTTAAATAAATTATTTTTTTTAAATATTTTAATATTATAATCTCATTATTATAATATGAAAATAACATATTTAATTTATTATAATCTCATTCCTATAATACGAAAATAACATATTTAATTTACTTATTTTAAGTTTTCCTTTAAATTTCAAGTTATGATAAAAGGTTTTTCATGTTAACTAATTGATATATTGATTTATGGATAAAATTTTAATCATATATCATGTTAATAAATTATAATTATTTATATTTACATAATAAGTATGTAATCATGTATCAAAGTGTGATCAATGATATTCTTTACGTATACAAGATTACCATTAAAAGAAGGGTAAGGTAGAATATATTATCTTTACTTAAAATTATTTATTATAAAATATTTATATTTGTTTTTATATTTTATTTAAGAAATATTTAATTTTAATTTTATAACTATATTAAATTGATGATGATGATGATTAACTTTTATTGAGATTAAATTGGTTTATCTGATCTTAAGAGAGTTTAAGTGATTACTTGTGATTTTTTAGAATTTTGTTTCTGTGTTCGAAAAGCATTAAGATAAGCTTTCCAATATCACCATAGTTTTGTTGAGTTAAAATGTTAGGAAGGTTGGTAGTGACAAATATTTTGAAAATGAGATCTAATAGGATGGACAATCTAAGAGAAAGTGTTTTTCATCTTCAACCTTCTTAATGTCACAAAGGTGACACACTCTTTCATCCCATGAGGTTCTAGGAATTGACAAAAGCCCAATTTCACTATGGAGCTTGTGAAAATTTGTTCTTATCTTAACAATGTTTATTTTTTTCTTTACACTTATCAAAACAAATAGATAACTTTGATCTTCTAAATTATGATTGATTATATCTTTATAATATCTTAATTTTCTTTTTTCCTCTAACTCATTATCCTTATTATAAAGATAATAATTTTTTTTATATTTTTATAATTATTACCAATATAAAATATAAGCTTTCTAATTACATTAAACTTTTCTAATTACAATAAACTTATCCATATTAAAATTTACATTAATTTTTTATACAACCTTATTACTCTAATATCTTTTAATATTTTCAAAACTTATTTTTAAAAATCATACTATTTTTTTTTTAAATTCAAAAAACATTAAAAATTAAAATGAATAATAACTTTAAAAACCTTCAACTTTAAATTTTGTTTTCTCACCATAATTTTCTAACAATAAAATAATTTTCTTTTTAAAAATCATATCATACAACATAATCAAAATAATTATAACCAAGTTTTACTCTTTCGTCGCAAGTTTCTAATTATAAAATAACTTCTAATTTTCTATATTTTATCGAGAACCTACTTCCGAATCTTAGAACTTTTCAAAAACATTCATTTATGGTTTGGGTAATCGTATACAGTACCATCAGGAATATATATGTTTTCTAATTTATTAATTTTCACATGGTTCCATGGTCTAGTGGTGAGGACATTGGACTCTGAATCCAGTAACCCGAGTTCAAATCTCGGTGGAACCTGCTGTGCAGTTTTTTAAATTTATCTTGCAGCTTTGTATTTCAATGCGGGATGAAGTATGATTTCAGCATCATTCGAGTCCCACGTTCTCCTCTCCGAAGGAGTGGCATCGCCTACAAAGTGATTTCTTTCCTCAACTATTGTGATTTTTTTCCTTAAAGTATACTAAATCTATACTTTAAATCTAGTAGAACAAGTAAATCTAGTATGTTGGTTTTCTCTCATTAAACAAGTAAATCTACTGATTTCTTTCCTCAATTATTGTGATTTTTTTACAAGTAAATCTAGTTTGTTGGAAGGTTGCGATGAATATTCTTTCATTAAACAAGTAAATCTAGTTTGTTGGAAGGTGGTGATGAATATTCTTTCATTAAACAAATAAATTATAAATTTACTCTACTGATTTCTTTCCTCAACCATTGTGATTTTTTTACAAGTAAATCTAGTTTGTTGGAAGGTTGCGATGAATATTATTTCATTAAACAAGTAAATCTAGTTTGTTGGAAGGTGGTAATGAATATTCTTTCATTAAACAAATAAATTATAAATTTACTCTACTGATTTCTTTCCTCAACTATTGTGATTTTTTTACAAGTAAATCTAGTTTGTTGGAAGGTTGCGATGAATATTCTTTCATTAAACAAGTAAATCTAGTTTGTTGGAAGGTGGTCATGAATATTCTTTCATTAAACAAATCAATTATAAATTTACAGTGATTTTTTCCCTCAACTATTGTGATTAATTTCTTTCCTTAAAGTAAATAAAGTAAATTAAATTAAATCTAATATGTTCTTAAACAAGTAAATCTAGTTTGTTGGAAGGTTGTGACGAATATTCTTTCATTAAACAAGTAAATCTAGTGATTTCTTTACAGGGAAATCTAGTTTGTTGGAAGGTGGTGATGAATATTTTTTCATTAAACAAGTAAATCTAGTAATTTTTTTCCTCAACTATTGTGATTTCTTTACTTTATTTTCTTAAAGTAAGTAAAGTAAATTAAATTAAATCTAATATGTTTTTAAACAAGTAAATCTAATATGTTGGAAGGTGTTGATGAATATTCTTTCTTTAAACAAGTAAATCTAGTATGTTGGAAGGTGTTGATGAATAGAACGAAAAAATAGCATTCAAGGTTATCCTTTAAGATTTTTAAATAAGAACACTTGTTTCATTAGAAAGGACTTGAAAACAAAAACAAATTAAACAAATTACTTTTGCTTCATTATAAAA
>ML786361.1:484075-498462 GCA_009831015.1 Picea engelmannii | reverse complement strand
AGGACAAGGGCCTTTATCTAATCAACAAAAAGAATAGTTAAAATATCTTGAAAAGGGAAAAAGACAAAATCTCATAAGCAAGGAAAAGGAGTGGAGAATCAAAAGAAAAGTTTTCTAGCTACATGCTAGAGATGAGAATACAATTTTTTTCCTCAAATTTGTGAATCGAAGGAAATCCATAAACACCATCTAGACCATTGAAAAACATGATGGTAAAAAGGCTACTTCTTTGGAGGAAAATGCGGAGGTGGGCATGGCTCATTTAAAGCATTTCTTTCAAAAAGAACATTGGGAAACTATTGATGTTATCCTTAAGGTTGCTAGTGTATTCCCTTGATTCATAAATTCTAAAGAGAATCAAAAAATTATGGCCAAAGTTTCTAAAGAAAAGCCGATGAGAGTGTTGCAAAGATTCCAAAAAGACAAGAGCCTAGGCCCAGATGGACTCACAACATAATTTTTCCTGGGTTTTTTTGATTTTCTAGGGGATGATGTTTTAAGTATGTGTTGTGATAGACAATACAACCCTCCATTTTTCCGTTTGATCTTTCTTACCTCCCTAGAAAATGGAGCCCCTTACCTTTTGAGCCTGAGAGAAATCCTCATAAGTTTCCATATCCACATCAAGATACTTAGAAAAATCATGTTTTTACTTGAAAAAGTCATCAAGACTTGGTGTTGAAATCCAAATTTGAAATCAAAAAAATTTCTTGTAACTTCTATGAACAGTTTGGAGGATTTTCTTCTAACTTCTCCAAACTGTTCGGAGGATTTTCTTATAACTTCTCTAAACATTTTGAAGGAGTTTCTTCTAACTTATCTGAACAGTTTGAAGGAGTTACTTCTAACTTCTCTGAATAATTTGGACTAGTTACTTTCTTCTGCCCCAATATGCACACACAAGTTGGAGAAAACTCCTCCAATGTTTTTGGAGGAGTTAACTCTAACTCCTCCGAATACATTAGAGGAGTTCCTCTGATTTCTTATGATATTATTGGAGAACTTTGTCTCTGAACCTTCGACCACACCAACCCGACCTATCACATTTAATGCCAAAAAGACCTTTTGGCTATATAAACGAAACAAGGTCAAGTCATTGTTACCGATTGAGATTTGAGTAAGATGGAGACAAAAGGATAAAATGTGTTGAGATACCTCATTCAAGCTTGCCACCCATCCCTACTCACCACATGGAATTAGGATCTAAGTAATAGCATATTGCCTTCTTTGGTTTAAGGTTAGGGTTAGGTCTCCTCTCGATTTTTTAAATTTCTCTTTGGTTCGTGTTTCATTGACCTAACTAGATAATTTTCTTCCCTCTCGTTGCCTTGCCTTTGGCCATTTCCTTAACTGGTGCATGCCATGCAATATGTTCCTTCTTCCCATTTTGGAAATTGTCCTTTTCTTGAATACATTTTCTAGTCATCCCAAATTTCTATCGCAACAACACCTTCGTCCGTTCTTACAACCGAGTGTCCTTGCAAGCCCTAAAATCCTAAACAAACCCTTTTGATTTCATAAGGGTTTCGACTGATTAGAACTCTAAGAAATTCCCTAACTTTGAGCCTGCCTTCAGCCTCACCCCGAAATCGCCATACTTTACTCGCATAAAGCCCTAATTTCTTTTAAAGATCGTAAGCTTTCAATATAACTCCTTCGAACACATCGGATGAGTTATTACTAACTCCTTAGATGCATTCGGGAGAGTTGAAGAATTTTCGTCCAATCAACTCGGAGTACTGAAAACAACCCTTCCGACCATATCAGAGGAGCTACTTTCAACTACTCCGATATGATCGGAGGATTTTCTTTCAAGTGCTTCAATATTTACTATGAGACTTATGATAAGTCCTCCAATGACCCATCAAGGAATTTAGGATTAAATCCTCCAGCCTCATCAGAAGATTTCTTACTAACTCCTTAGATGTGATCAAAGGAGTTGTCCTTAACTTTTCCAATCACCATTTTTCCATCCTTATCGGAGAATTTATTTCCTCGCCTCATATTTAGACTTTCAAGCCTAACATCTAGCCTTTTGCCTCCAAAATTTTACCAAGGTGCTTAAGCATTGTTTAATTTCAATCTTCTTAGCTGCATTTAAACTGGTACATTTCATCTTGTTATATTGTCCTAAACTTATCTTTTTGGCAAGTGCAAACATGTCACCATAGAAGAAGACAACAAGAAAATTATCTAGAGCTGAGACCTATGACATCTCCCAACAAATAGGAGAGGTTGAAATAGTCATGGATATATATGATGACAGAACTGGATTTCTGGGAAGGATGGAGAAACTCTGAAATGGGGGTAAGTGTACTACATGTCTAAGAAGTCAAATTTCTCTACAAAAGCGGAAGAGCCAAATGAACTCCAGGTGTTAAAAAATATCATAAAATCAAGGATCTACAAGGTGGCAGCACACCCAACATTCTTCCCCTGCGTAGACGTTATTTCATGGATTTTGAAGAATATCAACATGAATAGTCGATATGTCTGCAATGCATGAAAGGAACCTATTGCTTCATTTCGACCAGAATTTCTAGCTAAATGCTATCACATTGAAGAAGGTAATTTAAAATATTGGATAACAATCTCCTCGATGAATTTGAATATACATCAAAATATTTGTTTCCCAAATGGTATAGGGTGGAAAATAAATTTAAATAAAGGACTAAGAGTCAGTACCCCACAACTAACTTAAGAAGGCCCTATTAGTATTTGGTGGCCATGAAGTGTAGGTTATATAAGGAGCCAGACACAACTCAATTCTCCCTATCATACATTCCCCTTTTTTATTCTGCACAGATGTAGGTGGTTCATTCAATTGGGTAGATATATTGTCTGGAAATCTCACTGCTACCATTTCTACAGTAACGCAAGCACAACCGGGAACATTTCCCATTTTCCATATGTCCTCGTACCTCCTAGACATAATGTGCATAACCCACATGTATCCAAACATGGCATGCAGTTGGTTTCCAGCCGACGCCTCAATCCACATCTATTGCAAAGTGATCTAGGATCACAAATACCATACAAAATACCAAATAATTTGCAAACACTTTCTTTCTCCTTTATATGAATTTATCTTCTATGCCACTCCCCCTTGTATGACAGGCAAAGCCATAGTGGTCATAATAAGAAGTGGGGATTGGTGTCTAATGGAGCATGGAACTTATATAAGGGTATATGGTGTGATGAAGCCACGTCACCTACTTCCACGATTTGTACATGAAAAGCTTGTTGTTCAGGAAATAGCGTACCAAACTATTATACATGGGGTTGGAGGAATGTTGTACAAGTTTAAGAAAGCGATATGGCCCCCACTACCTTTATACGTCGACAAATATTTCTTTGAGAATAACAAGCCCAAGTGGAGTTAGACATATTGCTTTCTTATCACTTTGGAGAAGACAAATTCAGAAGACACAATCCTAGAAATATCGTAAGGGAACACTTCAATAGCATCAGGCTCCCTTATGAGTATACTACTGAAATCTGGGAAGAATATGAGGTGCATCAAAATTCCATAACATACGATCATGTCATTTCCAACAAGTGTGGCCAACCAAAGGGAAGGATCGTTGACGAAGAAGAAAAAAGAGAGGCGACCAAAAAAGAAGCAGAGCAAGAGGAAGATGAGAGATATTCTCCAGTCTCTATTTCAACTCATTGAAGATCTACATAGGAGGAAGAAGAAACACTAGTAGATAAAATGAGGAGGGATAAAGAAAAGGTGTTGAAAAATAAGAATGATGCTAAGTCGAAGCCAAAAAAGCTAAATCCAAATCTGAAGCCGAAGCAAAAGATGCAGTGGAAAGAGAAAAGAGATGGCAGAAGAAACAAGAGTAGTAGTAGAAATAGTTGAAAAGACAACAAAGGAAACATTTGAAAAATATGTTGAGGAGGAAAGGAAAAAGAAAAATGTAGAAAGTAGAGGGGATGAAACATGCCCCATGGATGTATATATCCCAGGAACATCTACCGTAGGCACAGAGACATATACAAAAGGTAGTGGTTTAGGCCTTATACTATGGGAACCATTTCAACCAATTGAAGTGATAGATCTGAGAAGCTTTACGTATGCCAGTAAAACTAGTAGGATCGTGCAAGAGCGAGTTAAGAAGATGTCAGTGATGGAAGGGGATCCTATATCAGTAGTCACTTAGGTACTAGTCACGGGAGATGTTAGATAGGATCCCGTGGTAACAACCAGATCTGATTTTGGATTCATGGATGTCAGTATCGATAACATACAAAGGTTATGCAACCAAAATGAATAGGAGTTACAGATCAAAGAACTCGAGGAAAAGATTTGGTGGATGAAAGTGGATGAAAGAAGCCTCCAAAGCTTCAAAGTTAGTGTGGCGAAGGTTAGAAATGACTTGGAAGGTTCCATTATTGACATGTACACCCATCTGCACCTCTTCCAAGATGCAGCTATTATAGTCATCGACCAAAACAACTAGATACAAATGAAGTTGGTGCATTACAACACTATCCATGAAGGTATATATGACATAGATAGGTGGATAGAGGGAAATATTAATGTGCCTCCTTAATTATATAGGCCGTCAAAATCTGGGAGAAAGACCAATTTGTACGCATTGGTGTATTTTCAACAGATAGGACATAAAGTTGAGAGAGAAGTAACCAAAGCTATGGAAATATGTTCAAGGATCCTTAAGGCTTCTCAAGAACTGATCATAAATGGACACTTCCCAAGGTTATATGAACTTGGAAAGAAAATAGTAGCAGAAGAAATGGTAAATGCAGCTCAGGACAACACAAATCGAAGGAAACAAATAGTTGAATCAATTACCTTCGTCCCCACTGACCTTATTGATCAACATCTTCTATAACCAGTAAAACTTCCTACGATGGCGCAAGATTTTGTGAAAAATTTAGAGAAGGATATGGGAACCCTCGATGACAATATTTCTCTGAACAATGCAACATTAGAACAACTGACATACATGAGGACCGAATAACTCTATGACTAGTTGGAATTTTGGATGGCCTACCTCAGAGGAAAAAGTTCATAGGAAAAGGACATGATACCTACCCTTTCTTTCGTCCTTTTCCTAACTATTCTAAATTTTTTACCTTACTGCACAGTTGTCATTAGGGAAGAGAAGATGAACCATTTTGTAATTGCCTCTTCAAGAAGAAGATGAAAGGACACATGGGAGTTACTACTTTTTGTATAAAATAGGATAGAAGCTCATTTGAAAAGGGATTTTGGCTCTTCAAACATTGTACACTTCTGAACTACTTTGGGAGTACAATTTCAACTAAAATTGGAGAGTTTTCCTTAGATTTTTCATGTACTATTGATGAAACTATTAATACGAAGAAGCCCTCAGGGCCAATTTTTGATAGAGAGGACTCACATGTGTCATTGTTTTTGCTGCGAACTATTTCAAGAAGAATGTTTGTTGTTCACATGGGCTATAAGAGCATGTTTGTTTATGGACTATTATGCTGCAATATATGTCGTCTTGCATTTTTGTTACTCTTTCTTATATTACATGTCCTGAGTGAATGAGTTGTGAATGTATGTAGAATCATGACTTGGAATATTCTTGTTATAGACTTGTATGCATGTGTTTCTAACTATGCGCCTTCATGAAAACTATCTGATTGGGGTTTATGCATAGTTTAGTTTCATTACAACTCATTTTGTTACTATAGTTCGCTCCTAGATAGGATAGAGTAGATATGAATTAGATTAGATTCATGCATTTACATAGTATTCATCTACATCTTTCATTTGCATAACCACATATCACTCACCCTCATCGATGGATCGGGCCGCAACCGATAGAACCAACCAACAATGGCTACTGGGCTAGAATCTGATGGATTCCCTATTCCAAAAGGTGAGAGGTCTAATTGGGACTTCTTATCAGGGATAACCCCTTACTGTTGTCGAGCGAATTTAGACCCATTAACAGGATGGTAGAATATTATAGATCCATAGGATATGTTTTGGTTTCCTTTAATGCTACCTTTATAGAATTGAATCCAACATACGATAATCCATATTATTTTGACAACTTCAAGCCAATCTCCTTATGCAAAAAATTCTACAAAATCATATCAAAGTTGATATCCACTAGGTTCAAGGATATTCTCTCTAAAAATATATCTTTGGAACAATTAGGTCTCCTCAAAGGGTGATAGATCCATGAAACCATTGGTGTTTCTCAAGAAGGTCTCCACTCCATTCACACTGGGAAACTTAAGGATGTAACTTTGAAAATGGATCTTTCAAAAAAAATTGATAGAGTGAGTTGGCTCTACATCAGATTGCTCCTCATTCAATTAGGATTTGGACACTTTGTGTCCTGGGTCCTCAACAGTATTATCTTAAGTTATTTTTCTCTTTTGATAAATGGATTCACCACCCGATTTTTCAGAGCAGAAAAGGGTCTCAAACAAGGTTTCCTTCTCTCTCCCCTCCTTTTTCTTCTGGTAGCATAAGGCCTTAGTCACCTTATTCACAATGTTGTCTCAGTCAAACCCTTAAAAGGTATTTATATAATCCCTAGTTTCTCTTTCTCTCTCTCTCATCTTCTTTGTGTAGATGATATACTCATTTTTTGGTGAAGGAGAGACTTGGTATGTGGACCACTTTAAACAAATCCTCTCCATTTTAATGCAATGTGTATGTAAATGAGCTTGGAGAAACAAATACATGCCAAAGTGACTAGATCTGGATTCTTGCCAAAGTGGAGAAACAAATACATGCTTGGTGCAATTGTTGGCTATCTAGAGTTGGAAGACTTGTCTTGGGAATGTATGTAGAGATATGTGTATATGAAGGGTGATTGGAGGGAATATAGTCTAGCAATACTCTCTGCTTATCCCCAACATAAGGATTCTATTCCCTCCAATCTCCCTTCAGAGACACATATCTCTACAAACAGTCTCTTTGTAGATGATATACTCATTTTTTATGAAGGAGAACTTTAGTATGTAGACCACTTGAAAGAACTCCTCTCCACTTGGGTGCAAAAATTATGCAAATAAACTTGGAGAAATATTTCCCATAGGAATCCATACTGGACTGGATCTGAAAACTAGTAAAATGAATGAAAAATGGGTCGATTATGTGGAAACACATCCTTAATTCGTTCCCTCTCATTGACAATTGATTAATATGGAAAGTTGGCTTAAGAGAAAAAATTATCATTAGAAAAGACCCATGGATTAGCTGTCAAAATAATCACACCCTACCAAACCCCATCATTCAAGATATCAATAAAGAGGGGTTTTTCTTCCTAAATCAAATTTGGTGCTTAGATTTTGTTAATGGGCAGACCGACTAGCTAAACTCACAGGAGTTTGGTCTAGAAGAATAAGATGGGATACATTGGAACAAATAAATTTGTTCACCCCTCTGTTGGTGAGGATCAATTGATCTGGTCTCTAAATCCAACTGGATTCTATACCCCTTGTCTTGGCTATCAAGTGTTGCCTCCATATTTTCAAATGGAACACCAAACATGGTGGGGAAAACCACTATGGAAATTAAAATTCCCAGCAAAATCAAAGATCTTTACATGGATTCTACTCCTAAATAAAGCTTATACATGGGATAACCTACAAAAATGAAACTTCAATGGTGTAGGCAAGTGTAGCCTCTATAAGTAGAATATTGAATCATTTTCCCATATTTTTGTAAGTTTCCCCTTCACAACAACTATCTAGTTAGAATTTAATAGGTCTATGGGGGCACACTGTGTTATAGAAATATTTTCCTCACCATTGTTATCTTCCACATAGGGCCTTTTTCCATTTCCCTATGCAGACTTATCATCCCCTTTTGATGAATACAGAGCTAAAAATATACATTTTTCCACATATATGCTCCCTATCTACTATGCAAGATTCATATACGCTTGTTGATCCACTACAACCCATGTAGATCAAGATTTGTGCCAGAAAATATAAAATGAGGTCGGGTTTCCATGCACGACAAGAGATCTCTGATCCTTGGCCTTCCATATACTGGAAACGTTCTGACTTGGACCTTCAGTTGCATCCTAAAGGCTATAAGAGCACAATTTTGACCTATGGAAAAGGATGAGAAAGCATTCAACTTTGGGAGCAAAGTTACTCTGGAGAAATTACTTCATATTGAGTCTGCATCCCTCTGTCCCTCAAGTCTGAACATAGTTTTCAACCCCCAAGCTCTTTCCCTATTGTTGAGAGGATCTCATTGCCTCTTTCCTATGAGATTGCCTTTGGTGGAGGATTGAAGTGGTGGAGACCCAGTTGGAAGGAAATTGGTTTCTTGGTTTCGAATCGTGCCGACACAGAAGTCTGTATCGTTGTCACTTCTGTTGATCAATTATTAATAGAAATACTCCTTTCCCATCCTATTGATATCTTGCAAATATATGATTATTATCCGTGGGCCTGTTTGTAATGTTTATTAATGGATTATGCTATTTGATGTGCTAACCCATTTTATATTATCATTGTATACTTTCTCTTCTTGTTTGTTGAGAACTTCTTGCAGGTATAAATCTTTGGGTCAAAGTGTTCAACGGTGGAACATCATCAAACGTTGGATCGAGGTAGGCCTCTTTCTTATATTGCACATTAGTTTATATAGCATATGTTGGAATTGAGTTGATTTCTGCAGTCATACATGTCTATTGTGGTTTACCCTTGGCCATAGAGAGTTTTTCCCTTGTAACAAAAATGGCGATTCCACTGGGGATAAATCTTCCTTCTAAGGGTTGAAGTACTTTTTCTTCTTACATTGCTCTTTTTCCTTTGTGTTTCTTGTCGTATCACTGCTTGACATGTCCTGTTCACTCCGGGTCAGAGTTTTCAACCTTTTTCCCTTGATTAACCTTGTTTTAAAGCACATACGACCTTTTTGCCTTGACAGTTGCGTATACACGCTTGTTGTCTCACTGCAAGAAGTGTATATATGCTATGTTCTCCTGAACAATCATGTATGCCACTTACCATGGCTTGTTTTCTTGGTTTAGTGACTATTGGGTAGGATTTGAAGATTGTTGAGCCTTCTTAGGTCTCTGTAGTGTCTTTTGAGATTATCTTGGATGACAGGAAACCTGTTTGGAGTTGAATTTTTGGGCGGAGTCTTTCTCTTTGTTTTCCATTTTTGATTTGTCCTTGTTCTCTGGACTGTTTGCATGCCTGCATGGTATTCTTCTCGAGTTATTTCTTTTATACACAACAGAATTTATATATCAGTTTTCTCATCAATCTGTGCATTTTCTTTTTAGTATATTGAAAATACAAAAAAATAGGCATTTTTCATTGGTTGGCATTTTCATCTTTGAATCTTTATCATTAGCTTAGTGCATTTAGTGAAAGATTGCATTTTACTTCTGAATTGCAGAGTTGAAATTGAAGACTGCACTGTTCTTATTGGCATATCATTCATTGAAAAGTTAAAGATAGGCTTTTCATTATATCCATATTTATTTTCTTGCAGAGTCATAACATCATGAGTTTCACTTCCATACCTTTTTGAGTAACCGTGACCAATAAAATTTACGCTTTAAACTAAAATTGATTAGTCGTGATTTTATTTTTTAGGGTGCACAAACTAGCCTAGGATTTAGTGCCTTGGAATAGGATCTTGTGAGTAAAATTCTCCAAGGCAATTAAATCAACATATGTGTCTGAGACAGGGAGTTGAGAATTTCATTGTATAATTGGTAATATCAGGAGGCTCCGCTCACACCAGAGTTTTCTCTATACCTGCTAATTTCATGGGGTCAGACCCTTCTATTTTTTAAAATGGTATGCATAACTACAATGCTCAGTCTGCACCTTGGGTCTCTAGCCATTTTTCCGTTGATATTCCTTCCCCCGTGCAACCCTCTCCCTGGCCCACATATATGAATCCTAGCATTGACCCGAGGGCACCATGGCTCTAATGCCTACTTCTTCGTTTGATATGAGGTGTGTCCCCATGGGAGGTTGGAACCATCCCCCCTATGGATCCAATACTAGCTATGCTCTTTTAGGAGCCAATACTCAGATGGGTACTTATCCCACTTATTACACCCCACCCATGTATCTTTCGTCCTCACACCACTTCTCCCTTGATCGTCTCGGTGGTTCCACTGATGCAATCTTATCCCGACCTCACCCCCTTTGTTAAAGGTGAAGTGTCTCTTGCCCCCGTTGCTATGCATCCTCTTCACCCTATAATTGAAGAATTGGCCACACCAGTGCAATCTCTGGCCAACCCTACTCTCCCTGAAGAGAATGATGCACTTTTCAGTCATGTCATCAACATTCCAAATCCTCCCCCTTCTGAATGAGAGAGATTTATTCTTCCCCCGAATGCTCTCCCTCCAAGTCCTGACAAGGTTCCCTTCGATTGGGATGACCTGATGGGACATCCCATCCCCCCACCTATGTCTTTTCCATTAAGAGACATTATTCGAACCATCATGGAGACTGTATCCTCCGTTATCACCTTCTCCTCCTTGACTTGGAAAGCCTTGGGTTTTCCCAATCTTTTGTCAGCTATCCGCAAGGTACTGACTTTCGGAAGAAGGCTAGGATGGGAGCCTTGGCCTCCCCCTTTACATGTTGATTAGAAAAGAAAAAACGAGTCTCAGTTAAGCTTTTTTTCGACTCATCTAAAAACTGAAAAGATCGTCGATTGATTTGTCCCTTTCACGCTCGTTAAAGTTGGATTTGAAAGGTCATGAGTCTTAGTTAATCTCTTTTTCGACTCGCTACCCAAAATTGAAAATATTGTTGAGTGAACTTGTCTTTTTCACACTCGTAAATTGGATTTGAAAAGACATCTATTTGGCACAAGTTTACCCCTTTTTCACACCAAGTAGACTAAAAGATATAAAAAAGGACATTTTTTGGCATTAATTTGTGATTGCATCTCATGCCCTCGCTTGCAATATTGAGCCTTTAGCCGGTTCTTGCTTTGCGTTATAAACCGTTGCCTACGCAGTTTGCATCCTCAACCAAGAAGAGCCTTGTTTATATCCTTTGCAATTTGACACCCTATACTCTGGAGGGAACATCACCCTGAGTGTCCATCTCCCGCATGAATTCCCTTGCATTAAGCATAGGTACGTTCCACTGCTAGAACTAGTTTTGCTTACTTGCAAAACTCGTTCCCTGCTCTGTATCATAGCATTCATTTGTTATGAAAAAACAAAAAAAGATGAGTGGGAAGGGAGTGCTATATTGTAATTGGCAGCAGTCGTGTCGCCTTTGAACATAGCACAAAGTTATTGAGTCCTTGTGTCATCATAATTTTGGGTTTATCATAGCCTTAGGAAGTTTATCTCACTACAAGGTTTTCTCTACTGACTGGTTACTCTTCCAGTCCCTATAGAGAACATTATGGATGCATCTTGCATCTAATTGTCATATCATTGAGTCCATGGATTCAGAGTCCACCATATGTCTCATGGTCTTGTTCAAAGGAAGTATATCAACCTGTGTCGACCACTCAGAAATATTGACTTTGCATGTTGGCTATACCCTCAGTTTTGTCTCAGAATCACATGATACTTTGGTCTTATCATGCACCTTGGCCCTACTTTCATCATTGGTAGGTCACCTTGAACCCATCAATTGACACTTCATCATTGGTTGTTGACTGGGTGGTTTCCCTTGTGTTCGACGACAAGACATATATTCACACTTTTGGATTCGTGCAGTGTCTTGGATACCATTAGCCTTATTGGTGGTTTCCTCCCCTTTGTCAGCAGTTTTTCATCATTGGATGCTATTTAGAGGGTCTTTTTCATGTACCACTTTCATTTGGCACATGCAGAAGACGCACAGGATCGTTGGTTTGTGAACATGTTCTTCATCCGATCTCCACCAAATCATGAATCTCCTTCTTTGTTCCTCGTGTTGACTGATGAGAGATGCCTCAATTCTCTCCTTTCAGCGGGTCTCTTTCCATTGACTTCAGCTCATTTATTCTGGATATGGGACCTAGAGTTTTATGAGTACCTTGAGGCTTGCAGTCATTAGTGGTAGGCTCTCTCGCCATTGACAGATGAGAATAAATCAATGTCTCCTGATCAATGGATTTCTCAAGCATTCGACACCAACTCCTTTAGTCACACTTGTAGAAATGTACTCAGTTCCTTGATACCTACTTTCATTATTAGTAGGATGTCTCGCGTTTGTTAACAGTATGCCTCAATGGCCGGTAATCAAACGATGTCTCATCGTGTTCATCCTCAACTCATTTATTCACATGATGTAGACTTGCATCCTTGGCGAATAGTGTAGAAGACTTGAAGACATCACTATGTGGTCGCAGCTTTCCTGAGATGTTGCTTCCCCTTCATTGGACCATTACCTACTTGACTTCGGTGATCATGGGAGATCAGATTGTACTCCATGGTATACATATATCTTCAGATTGATTTTGAGACTGGTTTCACTGGGCCTTGTTCGTGACTATGACAACTTTTGGCATGTAACCACATTTGTGTTTGCCTATTCATGGCCATGAACACTTGTTTGGTATATTTTCCATATGGATATGCATTGTATTCTTGGCAGCCATGTATGCAAACTCAATACATAATGTAATGAGTAATGGAGTTCACCCAGTTGGTTCTCTACCACTCCACTTCTGGGTTATTTATAATGTATTTAGGCCATCGCAGATACTCCTCTGATCTCACACATTAGGGGGCATCTGTTATAGCAAGATTTTCCTCACCATTGCTATCTTGCACAGAGGGCCTTTTTCCATTTCCCTATGCAGACTTATCATCCCCTTTTGATGAATCCAGAGCTAAAAACTTACATTCTTCCACATATACTCTCCCTATCTGCTATGCAAGATGCGTATACGCTTGCTGATCCAGTACAACCCACGTACATCGGGATTTGTGCCAGAAAATAAAAAATGAGGTCAGGATTCCATGTCACGATAGGAGTTATTTGATCCTTGGCCTTCCATATACTAGAAACGTTCCGACTCGGACCTTCAGTTGCATCCTGAAGGCTATAAGAGCACAATTTCGACCTATGGAAAAGGAGGAGAAAGCATTCAACTTTGAGGATAAAGTTACTTTGGAGAAATTACTTCATGTTGAGTCTGCATCCCTCTGTCCCTCAAGTCTGAACACAGTGTTCAACCCCCAATCTCTTTCCCTATTGTTGAGAGGACGTCATTGCCTCTTTCCTATGAACTTGCCTTTGGTGGAGGATTGAAGTGGTGGAGACCCACTTGGAAGGAACTTGGTTTCTTGGTTTCAAACCATGATGACATGGAAGTCTGTATCGTTGACACTTTTGCTGATCAATTATTAATAGAAATACTCCTTTCCCATCCTATTGATATCTTGCAAATATATTATTATTATCCATGGGCATGTTTGTAATGTTTATTAATGGATTATGCTATCTAATGTGCTAACCCCTTTTATATTATCACTGTATACTTTCTCTACTTGTTTGTTGAGAACTTCTTGCAGGTATAAAGCTTTGGGTCAAAGTGCTCAATGGTGGAACATCATCAAATGTTGGATCAAGGTAGGCCTCTTTCTTATATTGCACATTATTTTATATATCATATGTTGGAATTGAGTTGATTTTTGCAGTCATACCTGTCTGTTGTGGTTTACCCTTGGCCATAGAGAGTTTTTCCCTTGTAACACACTGTCATTAGGAAGGATAAAATATTGAATCTACTCTTAAATATTAGATGGAAATCCCCCATACCAAGTTATTTAAGAATTACCAAGGTGAGTGCAAGCTAATGATGGTCTCTCATGATGCGTTAGTGGAAATTAAAACATTGAAAACATCAATCTATTAACTTGGAGGGATTGTTCAATGTACTTTTACGATGAATTTAAATATGGTGTAAAAAGATGAAACACAGGAAATTGAATTAGCTTTCCAAATGTGAAACTTTTATTCATAGAAATTGTGAATAACTATGAGAAATTTGTTTTTTTGATTTTTTTTTTTTTTTTTTACAATGGTATGTTATTTTCCCAACAAAATATAAGGTATATGCCTCCATTCGTGCACGTGTTAAGTACCTTAACGATGAAATTTGATTCCAAAAAATTGTATAATTGTAGAGAACCCATTGTTCTGTGTGGTGTATTTTTTGAAAATTTATAATATTATTATTATTTTTAATTATGAAAGTTAATATATCCTTGAAATTACGACGCCTTTCGCTCGTGCAGGCTACGCGGGTCTTAACATGATCAATTTTTTTTTGTTTGTTATATCATAGATGTCAGTCTCTTCTAGTGCAACATATAACTCGTTTTAGAAATGGTTAAGCCGAAAAAAAATTATAGTAGAAATAAAATATGTATGTATTCTAGAATTTTGATATATGCAAAGACAAAAGTATATTAAAAATA
>ML786361.1:441581-479624 GCA_009831015.1 Picea engelmannii | reverse complement strand
TGTTTGTTGTGGAGCTTGAATTGGAACCCCCCTTGGCAGGGATTCGGGGACAACACCCCCAAAGAGAAATTTTTGGGAAAATTGCTTGGTAAAATATTGTAATTTCATAGTTAATCTAAACCATTCACCATTAGGTTGCAGATATGATGGTAGAAGTTATATTAGGGTTTTTCCCTAGAAGGAAACCCTCTTTTATGTATGAGGTAATTGTATTGTGGAAACATATGTGAGTGGATATTGTATTATGAGAGAGGTGACTATGAGAAAAGAATAGGAATTTACAATGAGTGTGGTGTAGGTTGTATCCCTTCATTTGTTGGATACTAATAAAAGAAGTGTTATCACTCCAAGAGTCACTCAAGGTTGTAGGTTGAGTAATCTTGGTAACTTAATCAAATGTTCAATAAAATATATAAAATTGGATCATAAATGGATAACTCACTCATTCACTCCCTCACTCAAGACACTTGAACATATCCAGACAAGATAAGGCTCTCAAAATATATTGATCATATGGTTTTTAAACTCATATGGATGGAGAACACTCACTATACTAGCAAGATCATGTATATTAAAAAACATAGATGAAAGGCTGATTATAACAAGGAAGAATACTTATAATCCTAGTTTACTAATGCAAAGACAAGATGAAAATTATCAGTCATTGTGTAAACAAAGAAATGAACATGACATTCAATCATAAGTACATGAAATGAACAAAGGTTTGAACAATAACAGTGAAAGAAGCTTGTGATTCTAGTATATATATCAAAAGTCTTTACAATAAAAGAGTGTGTAAAGCTCTCCAAAATCCACCCTCAAGCTCCTCCTTTCTGTCCTCTTTATATAGAAATCACATATTCATATAGATCCAAAATATATGGATCTCATAAAAGTTTCATCTATCTTTGGTTTGTTGAAGATATCCAACTCAAATCCGAATTTGTGAGGTGGCTAGCAAAAACAGAGTATACAATTTCTGGAAATATCCCTCTCAAAGATTCACCCATATCTCCCAAATCCTAAACAATGTTGGAAAAATGAGAGAGGTTGTTTAAGAGGATATCTTTCTTGTAAAAAACCTCTCTCAATTTCCAAAAATAAGTTTCCATCTCATCGGAATCTATCTCCAAAAAAGATGACTAAAACAAGAAAACACAGATTTCCAAAATCTAGTCATATCCCTACATTCTAGGATTTGATCCCTAGAATGTTTCCATCGATAAAATAAATTGCCACCTAAATCATTTGATAGGGTATTATCTTATCTTTAAATATATGTGGCCACATTGACCCAAAAATCCTCTTGCCAAGTCAAATTTTGACCAAAACAGGAAAAAAATTCAAAAAATGAAAAGTTTGACATAAGCGTTGTGCCGTGGGTCACATTGCTCCAAAAATGCAACAAAACCCCCTTTTTTTCAAAAATTTTCCTCTTTTGTTCTTGTGAGGGGTATAAATCTTCCATGATAGATGAACTTCCCTATGAATGACTTAGAATTATGAACTCCAAAGCTTCATCCAACTTGCCTCTTTCTCAGTCACTTATCTTTATTGGGAAGGCTGGATGAAGAGGTTTCTTTTAGGAAACTTTGACAATTTAAAGACTCAAAAAATTATTCAAGGCTGATTGGAATGGTACATTTTAGGAGCTAACATCTGGATCCAACTGGGATGGAAACTTCCCTGTGATGTTTCCAAGAACCTAGTAGACCATGTTCTTGTCCATTCAATCTAAAAATCCTGCAACCTGCTCTGATTATTTAGATAAAACCAATCTTCAGAAATATACATCTTGGACTATGTAGTGCCTATTCCATTGGTTTATGGAGTCATATAGTATTAAACATGTACAATCATTCCTTTTTAAACCCTCTTGATGTACTGAGAGAAACTCTGCTTATTTATTGAAAACTGAAATCCTTCATACTGCAAACGAACTGAAAACTGAAAAAAAAATACTCAACTACTGAGATTATTTTCACACACTCCTACTCTAATCAACTGTAATTCTTGTTTATCAAGTGAAATCATGATTCCAATGAATTCATACAAGTAAACTCATGACTGAAAGAATCATTTTTATGCCACTAATTAGAAGATAAAAATAAAAGCGTAACAGTGACCATAAAAACTCTTTCAGGAGATCACACTCACTGTCAAATACAAGTGGTATGATAAAATCTAAAATCTTAAGAGATTATGAGAGATAAGACTCAAGTAAGGCTGCCATAGGATCTTCAAAATTGTGATCACCATCATACAGATTCATAATATTTGACTGCTCATGTATGTCTTCCCCTTCGCTTGAAAACTGATAACCCTCTAGTCCTCTTATGATCAAATCTTGATCATCAGTAGAAACAACTCTCTCTTCAAAATCATGATCAAAAGATGGCGATAAAACAAGGTTTAAATCATATTGATCATTATCAGCTAGAAACATGTAATTACCTATGCAATCATCAATTACCTCATGATAAAAAAGGTTTGAAAATTGATTATCAACTTGCCATGCATACATGTCCATAGAAACATCTGCAAACACTGGAGAATATGATTCCCAATATGACATATACTCACACTCTCAATGTTGTTCTAGATCTGCTTCATACTCATTGCCTTCTTGCTCAAAATCTGAAACATACGGACAGTTCCCATGCTCATGTGCATGCATATTTTCAAAGTAAGCTAGATCTCTGACATTCCTAGAAGCATGAATGTTCTCCTCAATTTCTTAGGCATCTTCAAATAAGCATGCTAAGGATGAATACCTCCTTTCTAACATGAGAAGGACAAGCTCTGAACACTGCGCTATAACATATTATACCATGACAGTGTTCTCAGTAGGCCGGATCTCCAAGGGCATGTTATGATAAATGTTATAAAATCTTCTGTTGAAGATAGACAAATCTTCTTCCTCCTCTCTCCTCAAGGAAAAAAAATTAGCGAGGTACAAATCAAAATATTTGTTCTCACCCCAATGCTTTGAAAAATCATTAGACAACTCTTAAACCATACTGCATCATCTTTGAACAAAGTTTTGGAAAACAATCTCATTGTGACATCATCATGAACTATTTCAAACTGATCAACAAAATTTTCAAAGGCCTCCAAATGCCTCTCAGTTGTGATGTGATCCTCTCCATAAATCTGGGGAAGATATTCAAAGAAATACAAAGGATAAGGGTTAAGGTGATAAGGTAGCCTTAAAGGATTGAACATCTTCATTATGATTCTATTTTGAAAAGTAATGGACTGATCATGAGGATTAACAAGTTGATTGGAAGGCTCGATAATAAAAGTAGAAGGTGATGAGATATGGATAGGTTTTGAAACAACTTCAATCTCCTCGAGGTTACATGGCTGATAAGATTCAAGAGAGATTTGAATACAATGATTATCTTTATGAACTGGCTGAGATAAAGATACTGAATCAACATCTACAATACAAGTAATACGCGGATCTTCTTCTTCTAAAGATGGATATATAAAATAAGGCTAATGATCGTCCGAATATACGAAACATAATATGATCCTTTTGATACGTGAACGAAAAATAAAGAATGATTTGATAAAGAACAACAACAGTTCATGAAGAAGACTCATAAACTGATACCTAGATTTTCCCTTATGCCCTTTCATCTTTCTATCAACCAGATCCTCCCCAGTGGAGTTTTTGATTGTGGAGTCGCCAGATAGATAGTTACAACCAATATGATGCCCAACCTTTGTTTATCATCAAAAGTTGGGAATATGTCGTCTCCCAGGGAATATTTCTTCAAACTCCTCTCCCCGACAATGACACCAATTTGTTATCACTCCAAGAGTCACTCAAGTTTGTAGGTTGAGTAAGCTTGGTAACTTAATAAAATGTTCAATAAAATATATAAAATTGGATAAGAAATGGATAACTCACTCATTCACTCCCTCACTCAAGACACTTGAACATATCCAGACAAGATAAGGCTCTCAAAAGATATTTATCAGATGGTTTTTAAACTCATATGGATGGAGAACACTCACTATACCAACAAGATCATGTATATTAAAAAACATAGATGAAAGGTTGATTATAACAAGGAAGAATACTTATAATCCTAGTTTACTAATGAAAAGACAAGATGACAATTATTAGTCATTGAGTAAACAAAGAAATGAACATGAAATTCAATCATAAGTACATGCAAATATGAATGAACAGATGTCTGAACAATAACAACAAAATAATCTTATGATTCTAGTATATATATCAAAAGTCTTTACAATAAAAGAGTGTGTAAAGCTCTCCGAAATCCACCCTCAAGCTCCTCTTTTCTATCCTCTTTATATAGAGATTACATATTCATATAGATCAAAAATAGATGGATCTCATAACCTTTTCATCTATATTTGGTTTGTTGAAGATATCCAACTCAAATCCGAATTTGTGAGGTGGCTAGAAAAAACAGAGTATACAATTTCTGGAAATATCCCTCTCAAAGATTCACCCATATCTCCCAAATCCTAACATCTGTTGGAAAAATGAGAGAGGTTTTTGAAGACAAGCTCATTCTTGTGAAGAAAATCTCTCACTTTCCAAAAATACATTTCCAACTCATCGAAATCTATCTCCAAAAAAGTTGACTAAAACAGGAAAACACAGATTTCCAAAATCTAGTCATATCCCTACATTCTAGGATTTGATCCCTAGAACGTTTCCATTGATGAAATGAAGTGCCACCTGCATGATTTGATAGGGGATTATCTTATATTAAAATACATGTGGAAACCTTGACCCAAATATCCTCTTTCCAAGTCGAATTTTGACCAAAACAAGAAAAAAATCCAAAAATTTAAAAGTTTGACAAAAGCATCGCATCATGGGTCGCACTACGCAGAAGGGTCGCAACATGGGTTGCATTGCTCCAAAAATGAAACAAAACCCCTTTTTTTCACAAATTTTCCTCTTATTTTCTTTTGAGGGCTACAAATTTGCCATGATAGATGAACTTCCCTGTGAATGACTTAGAATTATGATCTCCAAAACTTCATCCAACTTGCCTCTTTCTCAGTCACTTATCTTTATTAGGAAGGCTGGATGAAGAGTTTTCTTTTAGGAAACTTTGACAATTTCAAGGCTCAAAAAATTATTAAAGGCTAATTGGAATGGGACATTTTAGGAGCTAACAGGAAGGACTATAAATTTATCTGGTGGACGTAGCCCATATTGGGTGAACCATGTATATCTATGTGTCTAGTGTATTGTGTATCTTTTGTGTTTTATTTTTGCATCTATTTTATATTATTTCTTTGTGATCCTCTTTTTCTAACAATTGGTATCAAAGTGAAAGGTAACTCACACGGAAATAGGGTTCCTAGTTCGAGTGGGAGTAATGGATAAAGATGGAAAGTTTAGGGTCGAGAAATTTAATGGCCAAAACTACTAGTTATGGAAGATGAAAATGGAAGACTATCTATATCAGAAGGATATTTTCCTACCATTGGTCAAAAAAACATAGAAGACAGCTAGTATGAAGGAAAAAGAATGGGAGGCTCTTGACAGAAAGGCACTAGGAATGATACAACTGTCCTTGGAAGCATCAGTGTCTTTCAACATTTCAAAAGAAAATACAACAGAGGATTTGATGAAGGAATTGGATAAACTATATGAAAAACCCTTGACCTCCAACAAGGTATTTCTAATTGAGTGATTATTTAATATGAATATGTCAAAAGGTGGTTTTGTTGCGGACCATTTAAATGAATTTAATACGGTTACTAATCAACTAAGTTCTGTAGGACTGTAATTTGATTATGAGGTTAGGGATATTCTAATATTTTTCTCATTGCCAGAAAGATGGAATGACTGGTCATGGTTGTAACTAACTCTATTTCTGGTTCAAACACTACGAAATTTAATGATTTTGTTGGTGTTATCCTTAGCGGGGAAATGCGATAGAAAAGAATAGGTGAGACATCAGGTCATCTATTGACCATGGATAACAGGGAAGACAAAGGAAAAGAAGAAAGATCTGAGGGAACCATGGGAAGTCTAGGAAGGGAAGATCCAAATCAAAACTAGGAAAGATAGAGTGCTAGAATTGTGGGAAGAAAGGACATCTGAAGAAAGGTTGTAGATCTCCAAAGAAACAAGGAGATGGACAATAGGAGAAAAATCATGAAGCAAATGTAGCAGGTGATGTTTTAAAATATGATTTGATTATTTCTTTAAATAATATTATTGATTCTTGCGTATTAGATTCATGGGATTCATTTCATTCCACACCCCATAGGAAATATTTTCAATATTATGTTGAAGGTGATTTTGGACAGGTTTATTTGGCTAATGATGAACCATGTAAAATTTTTAGAATTGGTAAGGTACAAACAAAGTTAAAGAATGGAAACCAATGGTTGTTAAAATAGGTGAGACGCGTTCTAGATTTGAGAAGAAATCTAGTTTCAACAGGGAAGTTGGGAAGTGAAGGTTGTATATCTACATCTATAGAAAAGGCATAGAAGGTGTTAGGATCTAATCATAACCCCTCTCCATGGGTCATTAGTTAGTAGGATATGTTTTCTATTTAATAAAGGTCACCATTAGTTAAAAAGGCCTAATAAATAAAGAACAATAAGTCAATGTAAGAAGACCTAATAGAAGCTTCCCCTTCTAGAAATATATTCCTCTAGAAGTTTCCTTATAAGGTAGAATTAGTATAAATAAGAGTAGGAGACATTGGGTATCATGTCTTGGAGATTATTGTAATAGAGTTCTACTTTGCTAGAGGTTTCCCCCTTGAAGAGAAAAGTGAGCATTGCTATCATTAATAAAGGTGCTCTTTTGGTGTTATTCTGGTATTATTTTGATATTGTTATGGATATATCATTGTTGTTTTGTTATTTCTTGCTCAATATTTATGTTCTACATATTATATTTATTTGGAATATTTCAAGTGGTATCAGAGCTCTTTCCAAGGAATGACTTGTGGGGTAATTTTTCTTTTCAGGGTAGAGACGTATTCCAACGTATTTAAGCTACATAGATATGTCGTTACACACATAAACCCATGGTCGGGGAGTCAGACAAACAGGAAATACAAGTGGTTTTTAAGCACACATATGTTGGCCACCCTTGTAACCCTTGTTGGTACCCCTTCGAGTGGTAGCACATCAGAAATAACCTTTATACAGATCAACCAAGGCATCCTGAAGCCCTCCGTAGATAAACCGATTGACCACATGACTACTATAGTGTCATCAAGAACAAAACCTGCGAAGTGAATCTCTACTACCTGGGTAGTCGAGTAGTACAAATAAGGGTACATTATATCCTCCTTAGTTGGTTCCCTGAGATATTGGGACAAGTACTACAATTGGACCCCGCACGTATATAAGAGAGTTGTAGCACATGGAAAACCCTTGACTGTAGATTCCCTGCAAACCCTAACCCTTGGTAACATAATATATAAAGAAAATACAAGATCTATTGAAATACAACCTTTCCATTTGCATTGGGGTTGTGAAATTAATACATCTTTTTTCCTGCTAAGACTTTGGGAATTATGCCTCTACAATATTATTCAATTCAGAGAAAAACTCCACATGAGTTAAAAATAAAATAAATAAATAGAAACTCGACACCTTTATTTGTGACCTATCCCATTGCATTCCTCTCTTCATTCTGATTGCAGTGGTACCCTTCAATTTTAAGCCATTTTTTTCTTGCGGACCCAACCCCCTCAGGGACACCCTTCTTGAGACCTATCCCATTGGATTCCTATTTTCGTCCTGATCACCCTAGTACCTATCATTTTTAAGCCCATTTTTTCCATCTCGACACCTTAGTTTCTACCTAATCTTTCACCATGCCTACTACTCGCTCTTAGTCCCATGAAAACTTGGAGGATAGAATGTCCCACCTGGAACAACAAATTGTTGACAACATTGTTTCCCTTCGCAATGAATTCACTACAACCCTTGACCAACAAGTCAATAGATTGGTGCAAATATTTAGGGGTAATAATGTTGATCCAAACCAATAAGAACTTCAGTCTTCTCCTTATGAACATACTCAATCCTCCCCTTCCCCTTGGGGTTCTCTACATTCTTGGAATAAGGTGCCCAAAGTTGACATGCATAAATTTGATGGTTCCAACCCAACCGGGTGGGTTTCTCAAATGGAACAATACTTCTCCCTTCATGATATTCGAGATGATGAGACCAAACTACATGTAGGGGTTTGTACTTGGATTAAGAATTTTAGTAGTGGTGGCAGTGGCATAAGAAATGTTATCGAGGACCTCCCAATTGGAACATGTTCTCCAAATCAGTTTGTGCCTATTTTGATAGGGAATCATAGTTTTTGGGCCGACTCACTAAGAAATGCAAAAATGCATTTTTCATAGACTTCATCACAACATTTGAACAATTGGCTATCCATATCGATGGCTTATCTGATGAATTTTACCTTGAATGTTTTATAATTGGTCTGAAATAAGATATCAAGGATCATGTGAACATTCATCATCCTACTACATGGTTGCGGGAATGTCAATTATCTAGGGAAGCAGAGACCATCCTCCAGGCACCATCCCTGAAGGATCCATTTATCACCTGTCCTTTCCCAAGGGCTACACCTGCTCTGACCCAAACTTTGAAGGTCCAAAAGGTCTCTCTTGCCAAAATGGAGGAACATCGCAAGCAAGGCCTTTTCTACTATTGTGATGAAAAGTATGCACTAGGACATAAATGTATAAAAGAAAAGTTCTTCTATATTGATGCTTCATCCTCCTCTTCCAATGAGGACATCCCATCAAATGAGGTTTCAGACCAAGAGGTGGCTCATCTAGGTGATCATGTCGAAGATCCATTTGTCACACCGATGGAATCTATGGACCTAGTCATCTCACTTCATGCACTCTCAAGTATTTCAGCCCCAAATAAATTGAATATCAAGGGCTACATTAAACATCGATCGGTTGTTGTGTTGATTGATAGTGGTAGCACCAATAATTTTATTCATCGCAGACTCACTAATGTGATCCATTTCTTTGTCTTCCTTGTTTCTAATTTTCAAATCCTCATCGCTAATGGTGGTACTATGAAGCGTGGGGGGCGTTGTGAGAATGTCAAACTCAAAATGGGTGATTATTATCTAAAAACCCACATGTTATCTATTTCCATGGGTGGGTGTGATATTGTATTGGGCGTGGAATGGCTTCGCACTCTAAGGTCAATCACAATGGATTATAAATAATTATATATGAGATTCACCCAAGAATTTCACCTCTATACTCTTAGGGGTCTCCAAGCGGGCTCTCCTGAAATAATCAAATCTCATAAAATGGAAAAACTCTTGAAGAAATTCCACCATGGTGAGATTACTCAATTTTATTCCATCTAGTTCATTGAATAGGCCTCTCAGGCACTTCATCCTAGCTTGCAACTCATCTTGAAAAAGTACCCCCAAATCTTTGACATTCCTACATCCTTACCTCCTTCCAGGGGTGAGCATGATCATAACATCCCCCTCCTTCTGGGAAGTCAACCCCCCAATGTACATCCCTACAGATATCCCTTTTCTCAGAAAGATGAAATAGAAAATATGGTATAGGAATTATTGGAGGCAGGGGTAATTCTCCCTAGTACTAGCCCACATTCTTCCCCAGTGGTGATGTTTTTAAAGAAAGAAGGTACTTGGCGCATGTGACCTAATTTTTGTGCCCTGAATAAAATGACCATCAAAGATAAATTCCCCATTCCTATCATTAATGATTTTCTAGATGAACTATTTGCTAGATGAACTACAAGGTGCCTGTGTATTCACCAAATTAGACCTTTGCTCCAGTTATCACCAAATCTGGATGAAGGAGGAAAATATTTCGAAGACTACTTTCAAAACTCATGAGGGACATTATGAATTCTTGGTCATGCATTTTGGCCTTTGTAATGCTCCATCCACCTTCCAAAGTCTCATGAATAATCTATTGAAACCTTATCTTAGAAATTTTGTCTTGGTTTTCTTTGATGACATCCTCATTTATAGTTGCACCTGGGATAGCCATCTTCTTCATGTGGACAAATTCCTTCACTTGATGCAGGAAAACCAATTATTTTTCAAAAATACCAAATGTTCATTTGGTGCCAATGAAGTGGAATAATTAGGGCACATTATTATCCAAAATGGGGTAAAAGTGGACCCAAAAAAGATACAAGATATGTAAGAATGGCCATGCCCAATGACCTTAAAGCACCTAAGGGGTTTTGTTTGTCTCACCGGCTATTATAGGAAATTTTTCAACCATTATGGAAAAATTTCTAAGCCCTCGACTGACCTCCTTAATAAGAATTCATTTCATTGGACTCAGATTGTTGAGAAATCCTTCATAGAGTTAAAGAGGGCCATTTTCACTACCCATTTCCTTTCATCTCTTGAATTCAACAAAAACTTTTTGGTGGAATTGGATGCTTTTGGCACGGGTATAAGTGTAGTTCTCACCCAATATGGTTGACATTTGGAATTTACTAGCCAAGCATTGAGTGGTCACAATCTGTGTTGATCTACACATGAAAAAGAAATGATGGCCATTCTCCATGCGATGCACACCTGGTGACCATATCTTGTGGTATTTCATTTTCAGATTAAAACAAATCACCATAGCTTGAAATATTTTTTGGAGTAGTGACTATCATCTCTAGAACAAAATAAGTGGCTGAAAAAAATGTTGGGTTATGATTATGAAATCATCTATAAAAAGGGAAAAGATAACATAATAGTAGATGCATTGTCAAGACAACATGAGGAGGATGAATCCCTCTTTGCTTTATCCTTACCAATCCCTGATTGGATTGAATAAGTGCACCAAGAGTGGCTAATGCACCAGACTATGTCCAAATTAATTCAACATCTTCAGGAGGACCCTAATCCTCCCACTGGATACACTTGGCAGGATAATATTCTCTGATATAAGGATCACTTGGTTCTCTCACCCTCCTCAATACTCAAGCCCAAGATATTAAATGATTTTCTTTCCTTAGCTATATTGGGTCATTTGGGCTTCCAAAAGACATATGCTCATGCTCGTCATTATTTTTTTTGGCAGGCATGAAGATGGATATACTTCAATTTGTCACAAAATGTGAGGTGTGCCAACGTAATAAAGGTGAAATGGTCAAGTCTCCAGGTGTCCTACAACCCTTACCCATTCTATCTTCTCTGTGGAAATAAATATCCCTGGATTTTATAGTGGGCCTTCCTAAATCCAAGAACAAGTCTGTCATCATGGTGGTCATTGATCGCCTCTCCATGTATTCTCATTTTTGTCTCTTACACTTGGGAAGATAATATTCTCTTATATAAGGATCACTTGGTTCTCTCACCCTCCTTAACACTCAAGCCTAGGCTCTTAAATGAGTTGCACTCCTCAACTATAGTGGGTCATTCAGGATTCCAAAAGACATATTCTCGTGCTCATCGTTCTTTTTTTGGGGCAGGCATGAAGAAGGATATACTTCAATTTGTCACATAATGTGAGGTGTGCCAACGTAAGAAAGGTGAAATGGTCAAGTCTCCAGGAATCCTACATCCCTTACCCATTCCATATTCTCTGTGGAAAAAAATATCCATGGATTTTATAGTGGGCCTTCCTAAATCTAGTAACAAGTCTGTCATCATGGTGGTGGTCGATCGCCTCTCCAAGTATGCTCATTTTTTTTCTATTACATCACCCTTTCACACCGGCACTCGTGGAACAAGTATTCCTTGATAATATTTTCAAGCCGCATGGAATGACCACCTCTATTGTCTTTGATCATGACCCAAATTTTACCAGCACATTTTGGGAAGAGTTGATTAAATTGTAGGGAGCCCAACTGAACATGAGCACAACTTATCACCCCTAGTTTGATGGCCAAAAATAAGTAGTCAACAAATATTTGGAAACCTACTTCCATTGGTTTTCTTTAGATAAACAACACGAGTGGGTGCAATGGATTCCTTTGGAAAAATGGTGGTACAATAGGAATATCATACAATCACTAAAATGACTCCATATGAACTGGTGTATGGCTAAAGGCCATCGACAACCATTACCTATCTTTCAGGCACATAGAAGTTCCAATATATTGATATAATTCTACAAGGTCATACAACCACTCTAGCGACTTTGAAGGATAACATCCACATGGCCCTAAATTGCATGAAGAAACAGGAATACCAACATCGTTCAGAAAGGTTTTTCGGGAAGGTGATCAAGTGTTTCTTAGGCTCCAACCTTACAAGAAAACATCTCTCAAAGTTCATGGATATCACAAATTGGAACCTAAGTCTTATGGACCCTAATAGATCATCAAGTGTATTGGTTGTATGGATTACAAATTGGCCCTTCCTGCTACTTCCAAAATCCATCCGGTGTTCCGTGTTTCCTATCTGAATAAAGTTGTGGGCCAGAATTGCAAAGTCCAAACCATCCTATTGGAATTAGATGAACAAGGTTTCCTATGGATCTAACCAAAATCAGTCCTCAATAACCATGAACGTTAGCTGCATAGACACACTATCAAGGAAGTGTTTATCAAGTGGAAGGACACAACACTAGAGGGGGCGACCTGGGAACCCACAACCATACTTCAATAGTTTTCACACTTGCAGCCTTGAGGACAAGTTTTATTTTGAAGGGGGAGGGCATGTTAGGATCTGATCCTAGCCCCTCTCCATGGGTCATTAGTTAGTAGGATTTGTTTTCTATTTAATAAAGTCTAACATTAGTTAATAGGGCCTCATAAATAAATAAGAATTAGTCAATGTAAGAAGACCTAATAGAAAGAATAAGTCAATGTAAGAAGACCTAATAGAAAGAATAAGTCAATGTAAGAAGACCTAATAGAAGCTTTCACTTCTAGAAATATCTTCCTCTAGAAGTTTCCTTAGAAGGTAGAATTAGTATAAATAAGAGTAGAAGGCATTGGATATCTTGTCTTGGAGATTATTTTAATAGAGCTTTGTTTTGCTGGAGGTTTCCCCCTCAAAGAGGAAAGTGAACATTGCTATCATTAATAAAGGTGCTCTTTTGGGGTTATTCTGGTATTATTATGATATTGTTATGAATATATCATTGTTGTTTTATTATTGCTTGCTCAATATTTTTGTTCTGCATGTTATATTATATCTGGAATATTGTAGGTCACTATAGGATCACTGATAATAGAAAAAGGAGAGAAGGTAGGTATATTGTATTTGTGTACTGGTAATGTTGACTCTTATATATCTTTAGATTCTATAGGAGTGGATACAACACTGTGGCATCATAGGCTTGGACACATGAGTGAGAAGGGGATGCATATACTCCACAAAAGGAATTTGTTGCTAGATCTTAAACAAGTTGATTTGGATTTCTTTGAGCACTCTATTTATGGAAAACAAAAGAGAGTCATATTCCTCAAAGTCGGGAAGGAAAATAAGAGTGAAAAGTTAGAGCTTGTTCATACAAATTTATGGGGACCATCTTAGGTATCATCTCTTGGTGGTTCTCATTATTATGTTACTTTTATTGATGATGCAACTAGGAAAAATTGGGTTTATTGCATTCGAAAAAAATATGATGTTTTTGACACTTTTAATAAATGAAAAGCTCTAGCTGAGAATGAGACAAGAAAATGGTTGAAGTGTCTCAAATCAGATAATGGAGGTGAATACTACAATAAGGATTTTGATAATTACTATTCATACCATGGGATTCATAGAAAGAAGACAGTTCCATGAACACTACAAGAAAATGGTGTGTTGGAAAGGACGAACATGACAATCATGGAATGCGTAAGGAGTATGAGATTGCATGCCAATTTTCTCTTACAATTTTGGGTAGATTTTTTAGATATTATTGTTTACTTAATATATAAAGGGTCTTCAAGCTCCATGGATGCTGGAATTATATAAGAGGCATAGATAGGTAAAATGGTAAACTACTCATTTCTTAAGACTTTCGTTTGTGAAGCATTTGTTCATATTGATAAAGAAAATAAAACAAAGCTCAAAGAAAAATCCAAGAAGTGTAACTTCATTGGATACAATGTTAATGATTTTGGTTATCGCTTATGGGATTGTGAAAATAAAAAAATCATTAGGAGTAGAGATGTGCTATTCAATGAAAATTCCATATATAAATATCAGTTTCAGGGAAATAAACACGAAAAGGAAAACAAAGAAAACACAATTCTTGATGAAATCAAAGAAAATGAAATTCCAAAGGTACTAGAAAATCAAAGTGTACAACAACAGGAGAAACATGTACCTCAAACTCCCACAAGTGGTGTTAGAAGATCTACAAGGTTAAGTACCCCATGAATGATACTCTCGTTCATTGTATTATTTATTGTTGACTGATTCTGGTGAACTAGAAAGTTATGAAGAGGTAATGAAGGTAGACACTAAAAATAAGTGGGAGCAAGGCATGAAAGAGGAAATGGACTCCTTGGTAAATAACCAGACTTGGGACTTGATTCAGTTTCCTATAGGAAAAAGAGCATTGCAGAATAAATAGTTTTACGGGTTGAAGGAAGAAGATGGAGGAAAAAATTAATACAAGGCCAGACTTGTTGTAAAGGGGTTTGCAGAGAAGAAAGGTATATATTTTGATGAAATATTTTGTCATGTTGTTATAATGAATTCAATTAGGACTATTTCAAGTCGTGTGAAAATAGAATATTTGTATCTTGAATAGTTAGATGTAAAAATAACTTTTCTCCATGGGGATTTGGGGGAAGAGATTTATATACAACATCCACAGGGGTATGAGGTCAACGTGAAGGAGAATTTGGTATGCAGGTTGAAGAAGAGATTGTATGGCCTAAAGCAAGCTCCAAGGAAGTGGTATTTGAAGTTTGACAAGTTTATGACATAAGAAGGTTATAGTGGATGTCAATCTGACCACTGTGTTTATTTTAAGAGGCTAGAAAATGGAATCTATGTTATCTTTCTATTGTATGTAGATGACATGCTTGTTGCGGGGTATATCATGTAGGATACAAATTTGATCAAAAGGAAATTAGTTAATTCCTTTGTGATGAATTATTTGGGTGCTACAAAGAAAATCCTTGGTATGAGAATAATAAGAGATAGGAAAAATTGCAAATTGACATTGTCTTAGGGTGAGTACATAGAGAAGGTGTTGAGTGGATTTAAAATGCAGGATGAAAAACCAGGTAGTGTGCCTTTGGCCAACCATTTCAAATTAACCAAGGAAATGTTTCCCAGGACACAAGGGCAGACAAAATACATGTCCATGGTCCCTTATTCGTCAACAATTGACAGCTTGATGTATGCGATGGTGTGAAAAAGACCAGATATTGCACATGTAATGGGGGTTGTGAGAAGGTATATGAACAATCCAGGTAAAGAACATTGGGGGGAGGTAAAGTGGATTTGTAGGTATTTGAGTGGTACTACTACTCATGCATTATGTTTTGGAGGTTCAAACACTTTTCTACAGGGATATGTCGATTCAGATATGGTAGGTGATAAATATAGCAAAGGAGCACGACAATGTATGGTTTTACTGTAGGTGGAACATTAGTAACTTGGATTTTGAAACTAAAAAAGGTTGTTTCACTTGCAACAATGAAAGCAGAGTATGTTGCTTCTATAGAGGCTAGTAAAGAGATGATATGATCATAGAGGTTTATGGAGGAATTGGGAAAGCAACACGAGAATACAAGGTTGTATTATGATAGCCAAAGTGTCATTACTATTGCAAAGAAACCAAACTTCCATTCTAATACTAAACATATACAACTTAGGTACCATTTCATATGATCTATAATCCATACAAGCCATTATCCCACAAACATGTTAACAATGGTAGTACCAGAGAGAAAATGAGTTCCTACTCAATTTGAGTTGGAATTCAAGCATGAAGGTGAATACGAGAAATTTTCCAGATCTAAGGTGGATCATAATCCAACAGGTACAACAACAGTGGAGTTGTTGTGATCAATATTCAAGTGGGAGATTGTTGGTTGTGGATCCTGATTATCTTCCTAATTCAGAGGTCTTGTTTCAGTTGTGTTTGGATCCCATTTCATAATGGGTGGGTGTGGATGGGATTCCCCCCCACATTTTTTGTAAGGGGGGTGAATAAATTCATTGGAGCCCCCCATACGTGGGTTTGAGGGTAGCGCCCTCGAAGATAATTTTTTGGGAAAATCCCCCCCCCAGAGGTCCTCCAAAAAATGCTTTTCTATGAAATGGAATGATAGTGGAGGGGTCCCAGTAGTTGTAACCCGATGCCCCAAATTCAATTCAATCTACGGTTTGTTCATTTGAGGCCTAGTTAGATTTGATCTCAAGTTATAACTCACCTCCTTAGGCCATTTAGGGACATGTTGGAAACTTGGTCTGGGGGAATAAATACAAACCGAGTAGCATAACAAAGTTATGTAAGCTCCTGCATGTATTTTTTTCCATGGCCCACATGAACATGCTACCCACAATCACCTGGCACAATGTTCTTCAAAATTGACCACTTGTTCATAAATTGTAATGTGCCTCACTAAGCAAAACCCTAGTTCTTAGGATCCTCCAACAAACACTTTTTCAGGCAAAAAAATGAAATTGGATGGGTCCCCCTAGATGAAAATTTGTTCCCCAAATCCAATGCAACTAATGGCTCATCCATATGAGGCCCGATTACATTTTTATCGCAAGTTGTAACTTGCCTCATCAAGAAATTCAGTGACATGTTGAAAATTTGGTTCGATGGCATAAAATCCAAATTGAAAGGCATACCATAGTTTTGTAAGCTCCTTGACGTTTTTTTTGCCAAGTCCCACATGAACACACTACCCATAATCACCTAACATAGTGTTCTTCAAAATTGACCACTTGTTCATAAATTGCATTGTGCCTCACTGAGAAAAACCCTGGTCCCTGAGATCCTCCAAAAAATGATTTTCCAGGAAATAAAATGACAACAAAGGGGTCTCCCTAGTTGTAAATCAGTTCCTTAAATCCAATGCATTTGATGGTTCATCCATCTAAGGCCCAACTAAAGTTTATTGCAAGTTGTAACTCGCCTCCTCAAGTCATTCAGGGGCATGTTGGAAATTTGGTCCAGTAAAATGAGTGTCATAATGAAGTTATGTAATATCTCATACATATTTTTGGACAAGGCCCACATGACCATGCTACCCACAATCGCCTGACATAATGTTCTTCAAACTTGACCACTTGTTCATAAATTGCATTATTCCTATCTGAGAAAAACTGTAGTTCCTAAGTTCCTCCAACAAACACTTTTCCAGAAAATGAAATGACAGTGGAGGGATCCCCCTAGTTGAAACTTGATTTCCTTATTCCAATGCAATCATCGGTTCATCCATCCAAGGCCCAATTAGAGTTTTATGACAAGTTGCACCTCACCTCCTTGAGCCATTCATGGACACGTTAGCAATTTGGTCTAGGGGCATAAAATCCAAACCAAATAGCATAATGGAGTTTTATGAGATTTCACATGTCTATTTGGCCAAGGCCCATGCATTCACACTACCCACAATCCCCCGATAGAGTGTTTTTTAAAATCAAACACTTAGTAAAAAATTGCACTATGCTTCACTGAGAAAAACCCTAGTTCTTGAGATCCTCCAACATATGTTTTTTTAGGGAAAATTAATGACAGAGGAGGGGTCTCCCTAACTGTAGCCCATTTCCACGAATCCAATGCAACTGACAATTCATCCATCCAAGGCTCAATTAGAGTTTTATTGCGAGTTGCAACTCACCTCCTCAAGCCATTCAAGGGCATGTTGGAAATTTGTTTCGATGACATAAGATCCAAACCGAGAGGCATGACAGAGTTTTGTATGCTCCCACACAAATATTTTTCCAAGGCCCACATGACCAAGCTACTTATAATCGCCCAACATAGTGTTCTTCAAAATCAACCACTTTTTCATAAATTACAATATACCTCATTTATATGAACCCTTGTTTCTGAGATCCTCCAACAAACACTTTTTTGGGAAACAAAATGATAGTAGAGGGCCCCCCCTAGTTGTAACCCAGTACTCGGAATCCAATGCATAAAATGGTTTGTCCATTAGAGGCCTGGTTATAGTTTTATCATGATTTTAAACCCACCTCCTCAAGCCATTCAGGGACATGTTGGAAATAGACCTAGACCTAAACCATGAGCATGACATAGACCTAAACCGTGACCTAGAACTAGAACTAGACCTAGACCTACACCATGACCATTACCCAGACCATGACATAGACCATGACCTATACCATGGAAAGACTAGGCATGGAAAGGCAAGGCAAGGCAAAGGAAAGCAAGCCAATGCAAGGCAAGGAAAGGAAATGTGAGGCAAGAAATGGAAAGTCAAGGAAAGACATGTCAAGGAAAAACATGGAATGAGAACTAAAGGCAAGGAAAGGAAATGCAATGCATGGCAAGGTTAGACACAGAAAGGAAAGGAAAGGTAAGGCAATGCATGACAAGGAAAGGTATAGGTCTAGGTCTAGATATGGAAAGGAAAGGAAAGGAAATGTAAGGCATGGAAAGGAAAGGTCTAGCTCTAGGTATAGGTAAGTAAATGAAAGAGAAGGAAATGAAAGGCATGGAAAGGAAAGGTAGAACAAGGCTTGGCAAGGCAAGGCTAGAAATGGAAAGGCAAGAAAATGAAAGGCATGTCAAGGCAAAGCAATGAAATACATGGGAAAGAAAGGTATAGGTCTAGGTCTAGGTATGGCAAGGCAAGGAAAGTAAATGCAAGGAATGGAAAGACAAGAAAATACATGGAAAGGAAAGGCATGGCATGGAAAGTAAAGGAAAGGCAAGACAATGCAAGGCAAGGAAAGGCTAGACATGGAAAGGAAAGGCAAGGCAAGGAATGACAATAAAAAACATGGATTTACAAGTCAAGGAAAGGCAAGGAAATGCAATGCAAGGAAATAAAAGGTAGGATATGGAAAGGTTAAGCAAGGCTAGACATGGAAAGGAAAGGCATGGTAAGGAAAGGTCTAGGTCTAGGTATGGCAAGGAAAGGAAATAAATACAAGGCATGTCAAGGTAAGGAAAAGCATGGCATGGGAAGTCAAGGTAAATAAAGGAAAGGAAAGGCTAGACATGGCAAGGAAAGGAAAGGAAAGACATGGAAAGGTTAAGCAAGGTTAGAAATGGCAAGGAAAGACATGGAAAGGAAAGGTATAGGTCTAGGTATGGAAAGGCAAGGCAAGGAAAGGAAATTCAAGACATGGCAAGGCAAGGAAATGCAAGGCATGGCAAGGCATGGAAAGGAAAGTCTGGCAAGGTATGGGTCTAGGTCTAGGTATGGAAAGAAAAGAAAATGTAAGGCAAGGCATGGCAAGGAAAGGAAAGACATGGCATGGAAACGCAATGAAAGGAAAGACATGGAAAGGCTAGACAAGGCATGGCAAGGAAAGGTCTAGGTATAGGTATGGAAAGGCAAGGCAAGGTAAGGCATGTCATGGTAGTTCAAGAAAAGAATTGGCTATGCACAATTAAAGTTGAATGATATGACCAATTATAAAGCTCATATTTATGAGAATTATAAAATTCGTTTAAATAATAAATGATTTAAATATTTACAAAAAGATAAGATCATGCAGATGTTTATTAATCCTAAAACTAGTGAACAACTTCTTTCTAGTAGAAAATGTTTTTTCATCAATTGTGCACTTATCAATAATTTATTGATAACTGGATGGACACATGGTTTATGATTTATGACAAACTTCTCAATAACAACAAGGATATTTTGTTATATTTTTTATGCAAATTATATGTTAGGTTTTTTGGGGGGCATTGGATTAATTATTTTAGATATAGGAAATTCCGATGTGGTAAGTGTAATACCCATGTTTCCCCCAGTTTGTAGATACAAATATAAATGGCCAAGAGAATATGACGGACTAAATATGTGTGAATATTTGATTTGATGAACCTTTGTATAAAAGGTTCAATGTATGAATTTTCTGTTATTAATAGAATTTGAATTTGAAAATTTGTTGCACAATTGCTGAAAGGGGGGAAGTTTTCCAATATATACCATGAATACTATGAGAGAGATGGTGTAGAGAAACCAAGTATGGTTGAAATGACCCTCAACATACTTGTACCTACTGGGATTAATTGCTCAACAATCCTCTGACCCAGAAATGAATTACCAATTAGGATGGTAGTTGGAAGGCCATCCTCAAGAGTTTATGAGAAGATGGGGAAGGGTACCCATTTGTAAGGCTTCCAGGCCTGACCACGAATGGGGATTTAGACCCACACAACCTTTCTGAGGAAGGAAATAAATGAGGTAATTTGGGGATAGAGACAGAGGGGGGTGAGATAGCAGAGTAGATAAAACACTCTCCCAAGAAGAGCAGTGAAGATAGTTTGATTCAAAAGTAGAGAAAGAAAAAGTTGAGAAGTAAGCTCGATCTGGATGTAAGAATCCTGGGGAAGGGTTCCGATACAATATGATAAAAGAGGCCAACAAGTGACTAAGGAAGTACTTGCGTAGACCTCCTTTCTTGGAGTAGAGAAAACCAGTTTCCCATTTTCTGTGGGAGAGAGTAACCTTCATCCCTGATTGTTGTGGAGCAAAGAGAAATAATATCTCTCAGAGCATCATGGTCTAGCTCGGGGGTGGCCAGTGGTGAATCCATCAAGAATGACTATGCCTATGGTTGGGAGGAAACATGCACCCCTTTCAGTAGTTGCTTCACATTTTCCAGTTCTGATAAGTATTTTCATACTTTGTGTATTATATTGGATGTGATGATGAAATTTTTGTGTTTATGATTCAGTCTCTCAGTATTTGAACAGTTATTAGAAATGCCCTTTGATTTCTATAAATTTTCATATCTATGTGATCTTGGACTTATCTCATTTTAATTGTTATAGATTCATGGGATGTGAGTCTGAAGGAGAGTCGGGGTAGGATCGATTGAAATATCTAAGTCCTGCAAACCCTGTGAAGTTTACTTGGAGGGAATGTTAAGTCTTAATTATGTGGGAGAAGGGCATTTTCTTCCCTTAGAATATTCACCCATATGATCGAGGGCTCGTGCTCATGTACTTAACCCAATTGTTGCTAAAGGATTAGGGATTATCCCTATAATTTCCAAAGTATCCATGTGACTGGGGCTTGAGAACCCTATGCTAGTCCAAAAAGGGGCTAATTCATTCGGCTTCGGGACTTCAAAACTTGTGATTCCACAATCCTTGAAAGTAGCTGAAGGTCGAAGTTGCGAATCGATGAGGACCGTTGATCTTGGGATCCATTGGATCGCTCTCATCCTTTAGATCAGACATAAAAGGGAGGTGTTAGGTGCTTCGACAAATTTTTACTTCGAGAGATTTGGAATGGTCTAACATCGAGATTCTCGAATGTCGAAGTCGTAGAGTTAATATGGAATGTTGAAACTGGAGGGACATGTTTCCACATATCAACGATTATCCGGGAGTCTGGGTATTGGGCGATATAGGAACACGTGAGCTTTCCCCAAAGCTCTGTGAGCCAGAGTAAATCATGCCCATGGACACTAAGTACACATGGCGATAGATTCAGCGTGGTCCAGAGGGAAAGCTAGGATACACATTCATCGAATTCCCAAATGATGAAATCATCGAAGTCATGAGTGTTGAAGTGGATCTCGACCATTGGTCGAAAAAGGACACATGGCACAAGATCCTGTAATCCAAAGACTTAGATCTTTAGGGAATTTTCATCGAGAGAGTTTAGTAAGCTCTGAAGCCGAAATCGAAAAGTAATGAGAGATGTAGATCTATGATCTGCGTGGGATATTGCATATTGTTATATTAAAGGACTGATGAGTTATCATTCTATGATGATGTGGCTCGTTGATGTCATCCTGGGTGACATGGACTCATTCTACGTGTGCCACATGTCACCCAGTTTTGGATAGTTCATCTACCTATTGTACCTGTTATAGGATGAGACTTTTCACCTCCTATTGAGGACACATGTCACCGCTTGACCCTTACTACGTGTCAACTGTTGAATTGTGCCCGCTTGGCCAACAGGGATGGTGACGTGTCTAGGAGTCTGAAATTCTGGACAATTTTGGGGTTCAGAAGACTTCGAATGTAGTATGAAAAGAAATTTTCAAGGAGAATTGATAATCGCTGAAGGATGAAATCCCAACAACGATAGTCGATTGCTGAATGATGAACGCCGAAGGGCTAGGGGCACATGGCGATATTTCAGAACTTCAAATATTTGGAAAAATGTGTGTTACGCACAGATCATCGAAACCCCTTTTTAACTGTAGATCTTCGACAAAGGATGTGAACTGTTGATCCCCTCCACTATTTGGAAATCTGAGAATCTGACAACACTTTTGGAGCTCCCAAAGTTCAGGAAATTCCGAAGTGTCGAAAACCTTTGCTAACGCAGGTTCTTAGCTCCCAGTTTTTAGCCCGAGGTCACAATGAGGACCTCGCTAGCTGGTTTAATCTCTTAGTGAGAGATGTAAGTTTCGAGGAAGCTATTTAAGAGGGTTTTTCTTAAGGAAGGGACCAAAAATGAACTAGGGAAAACGAAAAATTGATGCCCCATCCCTAGAAATACTATTTAGGGGTTGGGTTTGTTACAAATTGGTATCAGAGCATGGAAACAACACTTGTCCTGCTAGGGATCATGCACAAGTCGCATAAAAATATTATTAGAGAACTTATGGGGTAACACCCTACCTTACCCCTTCTGATTATTAATAGTTGTTTTGGAAGTCTGCACTATAGGTGGTTAATGTATCCAAATAAAGAACTAACTTCACCTTGCAATGATATGTGTTTTTCATAAATTGGTAGGTTAGTAACTAAAATAAATTGTTTTATATGCACTCAAGAAGTCAACGAACAACATGAGAACTACAACGTAAAGGATGGTGACAAATCAAGAGTTGGGGGAGAGCTACCACAATAGAGAGGAAGAATCTGATGAAAGGAGGGTGGTGGAAACCCCTCCAAATTTGGCCGAAACTCTAAGAATCATCGTGGCCAAATTAAAGAGTTATAAGGCTGACAATGAAAGGTTGATCAAGGAGTAGGAAAAGAAGACAAAAATTAATGCAGTCCTACTGCAAATTATATCAAATATATAAAGACAACTACAACATGGTACGGTTGTCAGTCATGTGGACATGCATCATATTAAGAAAACTCCAAGTCCACCTAAGATACAAAAGCATGGGCCTGAAAGTGGCCACACTAGGAGGATAACCTCAAAGAAGGCCCAACATGGAGCCAAGAGACATCCAATGGAAGATTCCTATGGTGAGGACACTAACAACTCCAAGGAATATTTTAGTGGTAAAACTAGTTCCCATTCTTAGAAAAGATGAAGAAGAGGAAACATTCTAAGATTCATGACCCTAAAGAATTCAATAAATCAAAACCACCCACTTTCGATGGAGAGATTAAGAAGGGGGAAGAAGCAAAATTTTGGCTACTAGACTTGAAGAAGTACTTCAGAGTCCATGACTTCTCTGAAAACTTAAAGGCTCGGATAGCCATTTTCAACCTGAATGGGAAAAATTCTCTTTGGTGGGAGGACATTAGGAATGTGAAAGGAGTCCATGAGAAGGAATTTTCATGGAAACAATTGGAGAAATACTCCAAGAATAAGTACATGTCAAAAAATAACTTTGATGGGAAAACCAAGGAGTTCTATGAACTCAAGTTGGGACAAATCACCATATATGAGTATATCAACAAATTTCTCGAGATGATGAGGTATGTGCCCTACATAAAATATGAAAAGGTAAAGATGAAACAATTCATTAGTGGCTTACCTCAGTCCTATTGGGACATAATTGAATTTGATGAGCCAAAGACCTTAGAAGATACTATTCAAAAATCAAGGTATTGCTATGAGAAATTCAAGAGTAAGACAAAACCCCGTGAAGACTGGAATAAGAAAGAAAATTCAGGATTCAAGAATAAGGGGTTTAAACCATCGAAATTCAATAACCATGGCAAGATATCTAGGATGAGCCTTCATGTCAAAAGTGTGTATCAACAAAATTTTCAATCCTATATTGGAAATAAACCATTCAGAACAAATCCAAGTAAGAATGATAACACGAAGAGAGAAACCTTGAAATGTTGAGGTTGTGGAGATGAACATCTGTTGAGGGATTGTTTTCATAGGAAACATAACCCTGGGAGGGTCTACAACATCCGAGAGGCTACCATAGTCAAAGATGTATCTAGGAGCCTGCCACAAATTTATGCAGCTTTGGATAATAGACAAGTTGACCACCAAGTTTCAATAGTGGAGATGGAAGGTATGATTTCCAACCATCTTGTTTCTATTTTAATTGACCCTGGTTCTAATTTGATTTATGATTCCCCTCAAACTATTGAGAAATGTATATTGCAACAAGTTAAACATGTTAAATCATGGTTGGTACAACTAGCCACTGGAACCAAAAGAAAAGTATTAGAGGTCATACCAGCATGCCTATTTGTCATGAGTGGGTTTCCCACCCAAGAAAACCTAAATATACTTCCTCTAGGATCTAATGACATGTTGATTGGAATGGACTGGCTAGCTGCCCACAAAACCAAGTTGGATTGTTACAATAAAACTTTGGAGTGTGAAAATGAAGAAGGAAGGAGGATAAATGTAAGGTATCTAGAGAGGTAGTGTGGGGGGGGGGGAAGAGGGCCCATAGTGATAATAGTGGAGGTCATTCAATGTAAGGTGGACTAGGTCCACTATATTATTAAATAAGGCCCACTATGGTAGTTAAATATAATATATGGGTAGTTAGATATAATAAATGTAAGAGGACTTCTTAGAAGGTTCTACTTCTAGAAGATTCCTCCTCTAGAATGTTCTTAGGTGATGGTAGAACTATATAAATGGGTTCAATAAATGTAATGGGATATGAAGAGAATTATTGTATTTGGAGCGGTAGCTCGATAGGAGGGTGTCCCCTCGAAGAGGCAAGTGAATAGGAAAGGATCCCTTCTGTAATAGGATCCATTGTACGGTGTTGCCCTACCTCAAGGGTTTGATAGTAACAAAAGAGATTTTGCATATTTTTATTCTATATATATATGGTGGTTATTTTGTATTCAGTATTTGGGTTCTTAACAATTGGTATTAGAGCACTTTCCTTGGCAGACATCATGGGCAAATATTTTTATTTTTGCAGATTTGTTTTTCGGAGAAGAAAAAAGAGGGATGCGACATTCCAGAAATTTTAGGTATATTTTTGTGAAAAATTTGCAGAAACGGGTTGTAGATCTGATTTCCTCTCAGAAAAACACCCAATTTAAAAAAACAATCGTCCGAAACGGAGTCCAGGAAGTCAAGATATTGAAGTTTTAAAATCTATAATTTTTCAAGGTTTTTTCCGCAGACAGCGGCACAATTTTTTTATTTCTGTAGAATATGGAGGCATAATTTTCCCAAAAAAATTATAGATATGAGTTCCTCTCACAATTTCACCCAATTTAAAAAAAAAAATCAGCCGAAACGGAGTATGGGAAGTGAAGTTATGAGCATTTTAAATTCAACAGTTTTTTAGGGTTTTTCCAGAAAAAACCATGATTTTTTGTTGTAACTTATTGGTCTATTTTTTGGGTTTTTTCATGACGGTTGCGGGACTGAAGAGTTCATAGGGTGCTCATATGGCTATTTCTTCTCAAATCCTCAAATAAATTCTACATATTACTGAATAATTCAAAGCCCAATTGTTTGACACATTGAATGACAGATTTGATGGCTTCAATGATAGTTTTCATAGTATTCAAGATTCATTGGATAACATGCAGGAGATATTTCTTATGGCGGACCTCAAGGATGAATATAATCAAGAAATATATGTTTGGTATGATTTTTAGGCCTATTGCGATGATTGGTATATGGATAGTTTTCATTTCTGGGATGACAACCACTTCCACATTTTATTTGATGACTCTACTCCACCTTCTGTAGAGAACATCAATGTCCCACATCAGGAGCTAGTTACCAGAGTTCAGCCTGCATATTCTAAAATGGTATTGTTCCTTCCAGATTCATCTTTGATCATCTCCAACTATGTGGATGGACATTCTTATTTGGATCCACATGATAGGTGTCAGTATTGGGAGCATCATTTTCAGTTGGTTATTGGATGTCTATATCTTCCATGTGGGGTTCACATGAGAAATTGGACATGGGACCCTAGTTTACAATGGCATTTGAACTATTTCAGCATGGTGGCTTCCATTTCTCAATGGGACCTTGGTTCTCTAGTCTACTTCAGCACTATGGTCCACACTTATCCATGGGACCCTGGTATATGGTTGTACATTAAGCATTGAGGACAACGCTTTCATAAGGGGGATNGATGGCCCATAGTGATAATAGTGGAGTTCATTCAATGTAAGGTGGACTAGGTCCACTATATTATTAAATAAGACCCACTATGGTAGTTAGATATAATATATGGTTAGTTAGATATGATAAATGTAAGAGGACTTCTTAGAAGGTTTTGCTTCTAGAAGATTCCTCCTCTAGATTGTTCTTAGGTGATGGTAGCACTATATAAAGGGGTTCAATAAATGTAATGGGATATGAAGAGAATTATTGTATTTGGAGCGGTAGCTTGATAGGAGGGTGCCCCCTCGAAGAGGCAAGTGAACAGGAGAGGATCCCTTCCGTAATAGGATCCATTGTATGGTGTTGCCCTACCTCAAGGGTTTGATAATAATAAAAGAGATTTTTCATATTGTTCTTCTATATATATGGTGGTGCTTTTGTATTCAGTATATGGGTTCTTAACAATAACAACAAGCAAAATAAGGTTCCCAAACCGGCTCAGAGAACTTCATCTCCTAATGGTGATAAAGGAGAAAAATATAAAAATAAGAAGACTGACAAACATTGCAACTTTTTTGATAAAGATGGTCATGATGAGTCCAAATGTTTCAAGAAGATGGAAGATTTAGAAGCAATAATGAAGAAGCACAACATCAATATTGATTCTACTACTTCTTCTTCTCATGGACATGCACTTTCTGCTTTTGATTTCTCCTTCAATACAACTTCTACTTCTTCTTTTGATGAGTGGCTTATTGATTCAGGAGCATCTTATCATATGGCTAAGGATAAAGACATATTTTTTTCTCTAAATGAATGTAACACCAAGAAAATATTTGTTGGTGATGATAGATCTCTTAGTGTTGTAGGATTTGGAACAGTTCAAGTAAATAATGGTCATTTCAATGATGTATTATGTGTTCCAAGTATTTCTTGTAACCTTCTATCAGTATATAAAATCACTCATTCAGGTGAAGGTAAAACTGTAGAGTTTTCACCTCACCAAGTTGTAATCAATGATCTATAATATCCTAAGCATGTTCTTGCAACTGGAATTGTTGATGATATTACCAGGTTTTGAAAGTTTGACAACTTTGGGTCATCATCTTTTTTCATTAGTTTTTGTTCCTCATAGCGATGACTTGAGAAAAATTTAGCATGAGCGGTTTGGTCATCTAAACTATTTCTCATTGCAAGAACTATGTAATCAACAGATGGTGACTAATCTTCCTCTTGTTTCATGTAGAGATGGTGTTTGTGTCGGTTGTGTTCTTGACAAACATCATCGGGATAGTTTTGACAAACATGCCTCTTGGCACGCCTCGAGCCATTTACAACTTTTTCACAGTGATTTGTGTGGTCCACTTTCTTCTCCTTCTTTTTCTGGGTGCAAGTATTTCTTAACTTTCATTGATGATTTTTCCAAACGTACTTGGGTTTACTTCTTAAAACTTAAGAGAAAAGTTTTTAACAAGTTTTTGGCCAACAAGGCCCTTGTAGAAAAGAAATCTGGACATCAAATTCAAAAGTTAAGAACAAATAATGGAGGCGAATATGTGAACAATAATTTTACAAGTTACTGCACTACACAGAGAATCCAAATGCAACACATTGTTCCATATACACCACAAAAAAATGGTGTTGCTGAGAGAGAACCACACATTAAAAAAAATGGCTAATTGTATGATCCAATCTAAGGGATTAAGTCTAAAGTATTGTGTGGAAGCAATCAACTGTGAAAATTACATATTCAATCGCACTCCAACAAAGGCTCTTAAAAATATAACACCGGAAGAAGCTTGGACTAAAATTAAACCAGATGTAAGTCACTTTCGGGTATTTGGTAGTATAGCATGGGATCACATTCCTGATGAGAAAAGGAAATCATTGCAACCTAAAAGTGAGAAGTGTATATTTGTTGGTTATTCTGAAGATGTAAAAGGTTATAGACTTCTTCAACCACACTGTAATGAAATTATTATTAGAAGAGATGTTAAATTTGATGAAATTCTCTTGTCCTACGAGCCTAATTCAACGATTGTGCCTTCTTTGGCCTACGAGACATCTTTGACGTTTGTGCCTTCTTCTGTTCCTATTATGGTTTCTTCTTCAGATGATGACAGAGAGGATGAAAATCCACCTTCGCCTGCTCACCTTCCTCCAGATGAGTCCTTTGAACCTAAACCACCACCAATTCCACCGATTCCAATATGGGTCTGTTCAACATGAGAAGCAATTGGTGGCCTGTCGGTGATCCTTTAGATAAGCATCGAACACATTCAAATTTCCAACGAGCCTCTTCTCTTTTGGCTCAAGTTTTAGAGACTCGTGATCCAAAGACATTTGCAAAATCTTTAGGTCATCTAGATTTGGATACAACAATGAATGAAGAGTATCGTTCTTTAATGGCAAACGATACTTAGGATCTTGTACCTCTTCCAAAAGGAAGAAAACTTGTCAGATGTAAATGGATCTACAAAACTAAGTATGCATCAGATGGAAGTGTTGAAATACACAAGGCTCGGTTAGTTGCCAAAGGATTTTCCCAAGTTGAAGGAATTTACTATAATGAAACCTTTTCCCCTGTATCCAAAATGAATTCCATCTGCCTTTGTTCTTTCCCTTGCTACCTCACATAAATGGGAGGTCCATCAGAGGGATGTTAAATCCTCCTTCTTGCATGGAGATTTGCAAGAAGAAATCTACATGGAACAACCTTTTGGCCATGTCCATAATGACTCTAGCCTTGTTTGTCTCCTTAAGAAATCTCTTTATGGTCTTAAGCAAGCTCCCCGAGATTGGCATGCTAAAATGGACAACTTTTTTATCGACATTGGATTCTATAGATGTCATTATGATCCTAATGTCTATACCAAGAAAGTAGGAAGCCATATCATAATCCTCATCCTTTATGTTGATGACTTTATCCTTACTAGTAGTGACTCAAAACTTTTAAATCATGTGAAAACTAGACTTAAGAAGAAATTTGAAATGACATACTTAGGCTTTTTGCACTATTTCCTTGGCCTCCAAGTTTTGCAAACCAATGAAGGAATTTTTATTTCCCATTCTAAGTATGCTTGTGACCTTATTCGTCACTTTCACACGGATGATTCTAAACCAACTCCTTCTCCCTTTCAGTCTGGAGTCAAGCTTACTACCACATGTACTTCTCCTGAAGTTGTTGCCACCCTGTACCGTCAGTTAGTTGGTAGCCTCTTATACTTGACTCATACCCATCCTTATCTTTCCGTTGTTGTTGGTATTCTTTCCCGGTATATGAAAACACCCCATGAAATCCATTGGAAAACAACTAAAAGGATACTTCGCTATGTCTATGGTACAATTCAGTTTGGGATACATTATAGTTCAGGGGGGACTCCTTTATTAGTTGGTTTCACTGATTCAGATTGGGCTGATGACCCTGATGATCAGAAGTCTACTATAGGCTATGTTTTCAGCCTTGGTTCAGGACTTTCCACTTGGTCCTGTAAGAAACAATAGGGTATTGCACTTTCTTCAGAAGAAGTAGAGTATCGAGCAATGGTAAATGAAAGTCAGGAAGTCTTGTGGATTTGACAGATCCTTTCAGAGTTTGGATTCGAGCAGCAACATCCAATCAACCTTTGGTGTGACAATAAGAGTGCCATCAAGCTCACCAAAGACTCAGTTCAACATCATCACAAAAAGCACATCGAGCTACACATGCACTTCATCAGAAATCTCATTCATGATCAAGTTATTGAAGTGCTCTTTTTCCCTACAGAAGATCAAGTTGCAGACATTTTCACAAAGTCTCTTACNTTACAGAAGTGAAGTTTTCCAAACTTTGATCTATGTTAGGAATTTAGGAAGTTTTCATTAAGGGGGGATAATCTCTAGTGCCTCCTTCCTTCTCCCATTGTGTCAACATTGTAAATCCTTCAATCATATCCCAAGTTGTTCTTAAGGGGGGATGTTAGGATATTTAGACGCTTAGGAGTTAGTTAAGATCTACTTGGTCTAATGTGTCATTAGGTAAAAGGGTGTTTCTTTAGTATGCATTAGTATGCATTTGTATTTAGGAAAACCGACTATCATGATAGGTTCCCGACATAGAGTGATCTGACGGTTCATAATCTCCTCGATCTTAACGACCATTGATATGTGGCTTAACACCCAATTGGTCCATGATCTCTATTTAAAGAACATGGAGGGTCGTTTGTCGATGATCGATTGTGAGAAAATGTCTTGTAAAATCTCTCTGTAATCTTCTTCTTTTTCATTAATAAACTGCTCCAAGTGGTCACGTTGGTTGGGGCCGTGGATGTTTCCCCATAGGGGTTTTACCACTTGAAAAAATCAGTTTGTTGATCTTTTATCTAGTTATGTGAGTGGTTACTGAAGGTGTTCATTCTCTGTTGGAATAACCTTGTTGTCGAACATATCATCCCTCCAAGTGAAGAAGTATTGCAAAAAGGGATGTCTCTTGTATGCAATAAAGTATTGAACTCTACTAAGAATGACAAACCCAACCTAGAGAACCATCCCATATTATGAGAATATAAAGATGTATTCCTAGAAGAGGTGTCAGGTCTACCTCTAAGAAGGGATATTGATTTTTCAATAGAACTTGTACCAAGAGCAGTGCTAATGCCTAGAAAACCCTATAGAATGAGTACACTAGAGCTAGTTGAGCTCAAAATTTAATTGAAGGAGATGTGGGACAAAGGCTACATACAACCTAGTGTGTCTCCATGGGGAGAACTAGCCTTGTTTGTGAAAAATAAATATGGCACACTCAGACTGTGCATAGATTATAGGCGGCTCAATAAGATGACCATCAATAATAAGTACCCCTTTCCAAGGATTGATGACTTATTTGACCAATTAAGGGGTGCTAAAATATTCTCCAAGATTGACTTGAGGTATGGATACCATCAGGTTCGAATCAAAGATGAAGAAATCCACAAGACATCCTTTAGGACAAGGTATGGTCACTATGAATTTGTGGTGGTGCCATTTGGGCTTACCAATGCACTAGCCACTTTTATGTGCTTAATGAATAACATATTCAAAAATTATTGGATAGGTTTGTATTGGTTTTCATTGATGATATCCTAATCTATTCCAAGAATAGAGAAGAGAATGAAGAACATCTCAAGCTATTACTTCAAGTACTGAGAGAACATCGGCTCTATGCCAAACTCAATAAGTGTGGCTTTTCCAGAAGCAAGTCCACTACCTAGGCCATGCTATTTATAGGGAATGAGTGGCATTTGACCAAACCATCATGGATTATCCTAGCCCAAAGGATATATCTGATATCAGATTCTTTATGGGCCTGACATGATACTATAGGAGATTCATAAAAGGATTCCCCAAGATTGGTTTCCCAATCACCTAAAAGGGGGTTAAATTCATTTGGACATAAGAATGTAAGGAAAGATTTCAAGAGTTGAAATACCTTCTAACCAATGCATTTGTATTGAAGATTGCAGATCCAAACAAATACTTCCTTGTGTGTATAGATTCTTGCAAGGAATGGATCAGACGAGTCCTTATGCAAGAAGGACATGTGATTTACAACGAGTCTAGAAAATTGAACCAGCATGAAGTCAATTATGTGACCCGTGATATGGAATTGGTTGCCATAGTGCATGCTCTGAAAATGTGGAGGCATTATCTCTTAGGTAGAAGATTTGTACTCATGACATACCATAGTGGGTTGAGGTATTTGTTTGACCAACCAAAACTCAATGTGAGACAAGCTAGGTGGATGGCTCTCCTTAGTGAGTTTGATTTTGAAATCAAACATATCAAAGGAAAGGGGAATAGGGTAGTTGATTCCCTTAGTAGAAGTATGAAATTATTTCACTTGCAATTTGTAAGTGCCAGTGAACCAGACATCAAAGAGAGGTTCAAAATTGCACAAGAGACAGATTCATTTTTCAAGACCATGACATCATACCTAAAGCAAGATCTCACAGGGCTAAAGCATGAAGGTTATCAGATGTTGATGATGACCTGCTGAATTACAAGGGTAGATTATACACTCCAAATTGTGACGACTTGAAGAGGTTCATAATGGATGAACTACACAAAAGACCATATACTGGTCATCATGGTTATCAGAAAATGATCACGGCCACTAGTGAGCTATTCTATTGGCATGAAATGAAAAAGGAAATAACTGATTACTTGACTAAGTGTCTAAAATGTCAGCAAGTCAAGGTAGAGCACCGACACCCAACAAGGATGTTGCATCCCCTACCAACTCCCGAATGGAAATGGAAAACCATCTCCATAGATTTCATCACAATATTACCAAGGTCAACCAAATAGAATGATGCCATCATGGTAGTTGTGGACAAACTAAGCAAGGCTTCTCACTTCATACATGTCAAGTCAACTTGCAAGGAAATATATATTTCCAACATCTTCATGAAAGAGATATTTAGATTGCATGGCATGCCTAAGGAGATTATATCCAAAAAAGATACAAAGTTTACTTCAAACTTTTGGAAATCTCTGTTTGTTGGTTTTGAAACAAAATTAATCTTTCATACAACCTATCACCCTCAAACTGATGGGAAGATAGAGAGGGTAAACCAAGTATTAGAATACATGACGAGTATGCATGTAATGCATCAGCCCAAGAAATCGTAGGACTACCTACCACTGGTAGAATTTGCTTACAACAATGGCTATCAAGAGTCATTAAAAATGAGTCCTTTTGAAGCCCTCTATGGAAGGCAATGCAACATTCCAATCATATGGAACAACCTAGTAGACAGAGTTACAATCAGATCAGATATGCTAAAGGAAATGGAACAACAAGTGATTCAAATCAGGGAAAATCTGAAGATAACCGAGGATAGACAAAAGAGATATGCAAACCTAGAAAGGACTCCTAGAGAGTCCAAAACAGGGGATCATGTGTATCTTTAGGTTATACCCAGGAGAAGATCCTTGAGGATGGGAGCTTGTACCAAGCTGACACCTCGGTATTGTGGACCCTCCGAATTTTTTTATAGAGTGGGACCAATATCCTATCGGCTAGCACTTTCTCCCACAGTGAAAGCACATAATTTTTTCCATGTTTCTTTATTAAATAAGTATGTACATGATTCTAATCATATTATTGACTGGTATGTGATTCAGGTGGAACCCAAGGGAGACTTCCTACTAGAACCTCAATGCATAATAGATAGGAAGGAAACCCCACTCAGGAACAAAATCATTGCACAGGTCAAGGTGCAGTGGAAACACTTTGGACCAGATGAGGCTACATGGGAAATGGAGGATTCCATGAGACATGCATATCCATTTTTGGTTGCTTCTATACATACAGAGCATGTCGACAGGTAGAACATCAAGGACAATGTTCCTTTAAGGGGGAGGGGATTGTAATACCCTTGTTTCCCCTAGTTTGTAAATATAACTATAACTGGCCAAGAGACTATGGCGGACTAAATATGTGTGAATGTTTGATTTGATGAACCTTTGTATAAAAGGGTCAATGTATGAATTTTTTGTTATTAATATAATTTGAATTTGAATATGTCTTGCACAATTTCTGAAAGGGGGAAAGTTTTCTAAGATAGAACATGAATTTTATGAGAGAGATGGTGCAAGGAAAGAAAGTATGGTTGAAATGGCCCTCACTAGACTAGCACCTACTGGGAGTAATTTCTCAACAATCATCTAACCCAGAAACGAATTATCAGTCAGGATGGTTGCTGGAAGGCCATCCTCAAGACTTAATGAGGAGATGGGGCAGGGTACCCATCTATAAGGATTCCAGGACTGACCATGAATGGGGATTCAAACCCATGCAACCTTGCTGAGGAAGGAAATAAATGAGGTAATTCAGGGACAGAGTTAGAGGGGGGTGAGTTAGTAGAGTAGAGAAAACACTCTCTCGAGAAGAGTAGTGAAGATACTTCGATTCAGAAGTTGAGAAATAAAAAGTTGAATAGTAAGCTCAATCTGGTTGTAAAAAGACTGGGACAGGGTTTCACTACAAGATGATAAATGAGGTTGACGAGTGATTGAGGAAGTACTCATGCAGAGCTCCTTTCTTGGAGTAGATAAAACCAATTTCCCATTTTTTTGTGGGAGAAGGAGAGTAACCTTCTTCCCTGACTGTTTTGGAGCAAAGAGAAAGAATCTCTCTAAGAGCATCATGGTCTAACTCGGGGGTGGCCAATGGTAAATCCATCAAGAGTGAATGTGCCTATGGTTGGGAGGAAACAAGCACCCCTTTCAACAATTTCTTCACATTTTCCAATTATGATAAGTATTTTCATACTATGTTTATTATATTGGATGTGATGATGAAATGTCTGTGTTTATGATTCAATCTCTTGGTATTTGAACACTTATTAGAAATGCCCTTTGATTTCTGTAAATTGTTATATCTATGTGATATTGTACTTATCTCATCTTAACTATTAGAGATTCATGAGATGTGAGTCTGCAGGATAGTCAGGGTAGGATCCACTGAAATGTCTAAGTCCTGCAAACCCTGTGAAGTTTACTTAGTGGGAATGTTAAGTATGAATTCTATGGGAAAAGGGAGTTTTCTTCCATTATACTATTCACCCATCTGACCGAGGGCTCGTGCCCATGTCTTTAACCATATTGTTGATAAAGGATTAGCGCTTAGCCCTAAACTTTCCAAAGCATCCATGTGATCGGGGCCTAGGAACCCTGCACTAGTCCAAAAAGGGGCTAACTCATTCGACTTCGGGACTTGTGATTCCACAATCCTTGAAAGTAGCCGAAGGTCAAAGTCGTGAATCGATGAGGACCGTCGATCTTTAGATCTAGTATGGATCGCTCTCAGCCATTAGATCGGACATAGGAAGGGAGGCATTAAGTTCTTCAGTGAAGTTTTACTTCGGGAGATTTGGAATGGTCTAGTGCTGAAACTCTTGAATTCCAGAGTCGCGGAGTTAATATGGATTGTTGAAACTAGAGGGACACATGTCCACAAATCAATGATTATCTGGGAGTCCGAGTATTCATTGATATAGGAACGAGTGAGTTTTCCCTGAAGCTCTGCAAGATAGAGTAAATCCTGTTCATAGATGCTAGGTACACATGGCGATAGATCTGGCGTGGTCCGGGTGGAAAGGTGCAAGAAATATTCACCGAACTCCCGAATGATGAACTTGCCGAAGTCGCGAGTGTCGAAATGGATCTCGATTGTTGGTCGAAAAGNGGGGAATTTGCATCAAGAGGGTTCAGTAAGCTCTAAAGACGAAACCGCGAAGTAATGAGAGCCATAGATCTATGATCTGCATGGGATCTTGCAGACCATTAGATTAAATGATTGAGCAGTTATCGGTCTATGATGATGTGGGTCACTGACATCATCTCGGGTGACATGGACTCGTTCTATGCATGCCATGTGTCACCCAGTTTTGGACAATTCATCTACCCATTGTACCTATTAGAGAATCACACATATCAACCCCTGTTGAGTACATGTGTCACCACTTGAGCCTTTCCGCATGTCAACTACTGAATCATGCCTGCATGGAAAACAGTGCCGGTGACATGTCCAGGACTTCAGAAGTAGTATGAAAATAAATGTTCAACGAGAATCATCAATCGTCGAAGGCCGAAAGTCCAACGACAATAGTCAGTCGCCGAACTTCGAATGCCTAAGAGATAGGCGAACGTGGTGATATTTCAGGACCTCAAAGATTTGGAAAAAAGGTGGGTTACGCATAGATCACTGAAACCCCTTTTTAACCGTAGATCTTCAATGAAGGATGTGAACCGTTGATCCCCTCTACTATTTGGAAATATGAGAATTTGACAACACTTTTGGAGCTCCCGAAGTTCGGGAACTTCCGAAGTTTTGAAAACCTTTGCTAACGCAGGTTCTTAGCTCCCGGTTTTCAGCCCGAGGTCACAAGGACGACCCCACTAGCTGGTTTAATCACTTAGTGAGAGATGTAAGTTTCAGGGAAGCTCTTTAAGAGGGTTTTGATTAAGTAAGGATCGAAAATGAACCAGGGAAAATGAAAAATTGATGCCCCATCCCTAGAAAGACTATTTATGGGTTGGGTGTGTTACAATAAGTGGGGGTTCAATGTAGTTCTACATTAAATAACTACACAAATAAAATAAAAAGAGCCTAGTTATATTTTTTAATTTTTGTTTTATTTATTTTTATTTTTATTTTTAAATAATATTCTCAATCATAAATGTATTCACTATGCATAATCTACTTGCATAGATACTACTTACATATTCCCATATCATATTATCAATCCATTTTTGTAGTGGTTTTTCTCGGCATAAAAGCTCAATTAAAACTATCCATTTTCATGAAATTTTGTGAACTTTTTTCTAGGTTTTTCATAAAATAGTTTTTGTTCGACAACACAGGTATTCCAACAGAGGACGAACACCTTCAGTAACCACTCACATAACTAGATCAAATATCAACACACCAATGTTTTCATCTGGTAAAACCCCTATGGGGAAACATCCACGACCCCAACCAACACGACCACTTGGAGTAGTTTATTAATGCAAAAGAAAAAGATTACAAAGAGATTTTACAAGAGAGTTTCTCACAATCAATCATCGGAAAATGACCCTCCATGCTCTTTAAATAGAGATCATGGACCAATCGGGTGTTAATCCATGGATCAATGGCCATTAAGATCGAGGAGAGTATGAACCGTCAGATCACTCTATGTTGGGAACATATTGTGATCGTTGGATTTCCTAACTACAAATGCATACTAAAGAAACACACTTTTACCTAACGACACATTAGACCAAGTAGATCTTAACTAATTCCTAAGTGTCTAAATATCCTAACATCCCCACTTAAGAACAACTTGGGATAGGATTGAAGGATTTACAATGGTGACATAATAGAAGAATGAAGGAGGCATTAGAGCCTATCCCCCCTTAATGACAACTTCCTGAACTCCTAACATAGATCGAAGTTTGGAAAACTTCGCTTCTGTAAGAGTCTTTGTGAAAATGTGTGCAACTTTATCTTCTGTAGGACAAAAGAACACTTCAATACCTTGATCATGAATGAGTTTTCTGATGAAGTGCATGTGTAGCTTGATGTGTTTTCTACGCTGATGTTGAATTGGGTCTTTGGCGAGCTTGATGGCACTCTGATTGTCGCACCAAAGGTTGGTCAGATGTTGTTGTTGGAATCCAACCTCTGAAAGGATTTTTTGAAGCCATAAGGCTTCCTGACTTGCATTTACCGTTGCTCGGTACTCTGCTTCTGCTGAAGAAAGTGTAATAGCTTGTTGTTTCTTATAGGCCCAAGTGACAGGTCCTGAACCAAGGCTGAAATCATAACCTGCAGTAGACTTCCGATCATCAGGGTCGTCGGCCCAATCTGAATCAGTGAAACCAACCAATAAAGGAGTCCCCCCTGAACTGTAATGTATCTTGAACTGAACTGTACCACGAACATAGCGAAATATCCTTTTAGCTGCTTTCCAATGGATTTCATGGGGTGTTTACATATATCGGGCAACAAGAGAAACAACAAACGAAAGATCAAGACGAGTATGAGTCAAGTATAAGAGGCTACCGACTAACTAACGGTACAGGGTGGCATCAACATTGGGAGAAGTACAGGTGGAAATAATATTGAATCCAGACTGGAAGGGAGAAGTGTTTGGCTTACAATCGTCCATGTGAAAGCGACGAAGAAGGTCACAAGCATACTTAGACTGG
>ML786361.1:382091-392901 GCA_009831015.1 Picea engelmannii | reverse complement strand
CATGTGCACCTGTCTCATCAAGATCAAATGTAACACAATCATGACAACTGACAATATATTGTTATCCATTTGCACCCTGTCACATCTTACTGAAGCCACTATCACCCATGTAGACAACATTACTAATGATAGCATAAAAAATATGACTACAAATGCGTTGGTATGTTTATAATACTTGCACGACATTAGCTTGTCTTGAAGCAAACGGTGATTGATTTTTCATTCTACAATCATCTCCTGTTCTTGCTTAAGATTGATTACTTGATTTGAAACAATTATAGGCATGTTTCTTGCTTGAGTTGCCTTCTTTAATTGTTCCATTTTTTTAAGAGTTTTATTTTCCTTTACATGATGAGCATGAAACACATATTCTTGACCTGATTTGGTTAATTGATATTGATTCTTTTCCTGGTAGAAGATTGTTTTACGATCATACAAGTATGGACTGCCTAAGACCATTCCACATTCACTTAGTGGAACCACATCACATGTTACCTCGTCCACATACTTATATGAAATTGCAAATTTTAATGTGCACTTCTTTGTTATGTGCAATTGATGGTTGTTGCTTATCCATTTAAGTGTGTAAGGCTTATGATGTATCTGTGTTTTTAATCCCAATTGCTTAACCAATTCCTATGAAATTAAGTTAGATTGAGATCCACTATCTATCAATGTGTCAACCTTAGTGTGCCTCATGATGACCCTTATGTGAAACAAGTTACTTCTACAATCATATCCTTCACCAATTTTACCCGTCATACCAACCAATGAGACTTTAGATTCGTCACCAGAATCCGATCCCAAGTTTGTAGGTTGTCTTGTTTCCACAACTGTTTGCCTCCCTTTATTTTCCTTGAACCACTTTGGTCTCTTCTCGGGATGCAATTGCTAAAAACGGTCCTCATCATGCCCCTCTTTCTTGCAGTGCTTGCAAGAGGGCTTCTCTTCCTTTATTGCCACTGCATTTGACTTCTTTCCATGCCACTTCCTTTTGTCTTCTTTCCTTGAAGATGATTCCCCTTATACACCAACACTTTTTTTCCCTGCTTCAATGTATGTCGCTTGAACAGAAACCTCATCAAGATTAGTTGGTCCAAACAGAAATATAGTGTTGCGAATATGTTCAAGTAAACCTCCTAAATACTTCATAAGAGTTTCTTGGGTATGTAAAGGAATATCTAACATCAATGCCATTTTACGAAAGCCATTGGTATATTCTTGCACTGCTTGTCCTTTACTTAGTTTTAAAGCTTTCCATTCAATTAACACTTTCTCTTTATAACCCAAAGGATAGAATTGCTTCCTAAGTGCAGAAATGAAACTTTGCCATGATGGAAATACATTTCCCACTTGTTGCGTGCCATTTTGTAACTTTCTTTGCCACCAGATGAGTGTTGTGCCTGCAAGTCTCAATGATGTCAATTTGATTTGTGTGGCCTCATCCTTGATCTGTTGCACACTGCAATAAACCTCCATCTGTCTGACCCAATTTTCAAGTCTCTCTTCATTAACTTCACCATCATACATGGGTAATTCGAATTTAACATCAAATTTTAATAAAGACATTTCATTCTTATGTTTGTGAACATGTTTCTTTGCATTGGATTTAGAACTTGAACTTGAAGAAGAAGGAGAAGAAGGAGGTGATGATGGAGGTGAAGGAGGAATTTGAGGAGGATCCTCTCCTTCTTCACTTTTTCCCTTTGAAGATTCACCAAGAATTGGTCTCTTTCATTCCAAGTAATCCTCATACAAAACCTTCATCATCTCTAACATAGCAAAGAAAAAATTTCGAAACTCTTTCTCATCCTAAGAAAGTCCCTCTTCCGATTCCATATTCTCGCTTTGAGAAGTTCTCTTTCACAATCCAATCAATGGACTATCTTCAACAAGCTCGCCTTCACCACGATGTAGTTTTTCCTTGGTTAACATGCAAAAATCAAATCCAAACGTCAACTAGCTCTGATACCACTTGATCTAAAAAGATCTTTTATACGACAATGGTTGAGTTATTAAGCATGTGTTAGTTAACCAATTAGGAAGCTAATGAAAGAGGAAGAAAATGTGAGAAGACATAACAGCCATAAACACATATATAGATATTAATGAAGAATAAAACAACAACAAAACCATAACACCAATGTAATAACGAAGTTCGACAATCTCGCCTACGTCTCCAAGCCTTTGTCTCAGTGGGTGAGGCTTTCTTATTTCCGTTCAAAGATTTAAAATGGCATCAAAATAGTGCCAAAAGGTTACAAAATTGATCTGGTCTTGTTCTACCAGATCTCTAGAACCCAACAAAAGAAACAACACTCAAATCGGATGACCGGAGCTCCCAAAAATGGCCCACAATGGTGCTTCCTCAACAACTTCCCTGCATAAAAATGGCTTTGGCTTGGAAAATATTCAGTATAAACCTACTCTGAATGTCCTCTATGGCCTGAAGAAGGTTTGGTTTATATATGTCTGAAGTTGGTAACCATCTCCCAACTTCCTCCCAAGATCTGGCCTAAAAAAGGGCCCAATATCTCCCAATAATGACAAAAAACATGCCTATAAATCAATATAAAATCCATATACTATGGTTAAAAAAACCACTTTTGCACATAATTGGGGGCGCAACCCCTTTTCTGTTGGCCCCTGGTCGTATGGGAGGTGGCCAGGCGCTAACACCTGGTGCACTAGATCCCTTGTATATCATCTCCCGGTCGCATTGTAGGCCATGTGGCCTGGTGTTTACTGCTCCACGCGCTACACCTGGTGGTTTAGCCCCCCGAAATAAGTTGTTGGTTAAGCCCTTGGTCAACGGGCTAGCCTGACTGACCGGGGCTTAACCCTACCTCCGCGTGCAACCATTTAAGACTGGGCCATGTGGAGAGTCACCAATGGAACCTAGGCTGGAACTATTCCATACATCCCCGTGCTATGGTATGGTCCCTTTGTGGTGGTCATGTGGTATGACTTGTGCTGAGCGCTGGGCTAGCCCCAGCCCTTTCTTTGCCCAAACAAACCAACACTCGATTTTAAAACCAATCGAAGCCAACTATAGTTAATTCACACCCAATAGGTGGGTTGGTAGCTCGGCCTACATGAGATCGTGGCACTCAAGGAGGTCTATGGTTCGAATCCGGTGGAGACCCAAAACAATTTTTTACAAACCAAAAACAAGTCAATGAATGGGTTCCACGTGGCAGCCCATGTATGGGCCACGTGGCACCGTACCATACGCCCAACAAAACTTCCACGCGTCAAATGTTCATTGGTCCAGCTGTCTGCCACCTATCTTCCCTATCAGCTTACTTTCTCAATCACCGTCTTCCACGTGTCGTCATACGAGCATGCCACATCATCGGTACAAACATGCCACGTGTCACCCTTGCAGTGGTGACACGTGTCACCCCTAGATTAGTCCACCTCTCCTGTCCACATCAGCATCCGTACACCTTGTCACCCTTCAATGTTAGTTGTACGGACCCTGCCACATCATCACCAACTGCTCCTGCCACGTTATTTGTAGGTTTGTATGGTCTGTATAGTCAACTGCCACATGGCACTGTTCGGACTGTACAATCATAATTGTTTTGTCTGTTTGGTAAAATGAATAGATCGTGATGTCTGTTTGGTAAAATGAACAGATCGTGATATTAGGAGCATACGATGTCTGTTTGGGACCGTTCAAGTTGTGTTGGGTTCGTATCGACGAGGCCTACACACACGTCTGTTTTGAAGCCATTCTAAGAACTTTGATTTTTAGGCCTTTCTGAGCCCCATCAAGCTCCTGGATCCAAATCTGGATCATTGAGGAACCGAAAAGTCCAGGAAGAGAGATTATGTGCCAATTTTTCAACGAGTTCCTTCTAGGAGGATTGTTTGAGGGTCGAGTCGATCAAGGGGGCACCCAAGTATTTTGAGGGGAGGGAGGAGATGGTGAAGCCTAGAGTTCTAGCGATGTTCCTTTGGGTAGTGGTGGGGGTGTTAAAGAAAAATATGTGAGATTTGTCAAGGTTAACAAAGACTTCAAAGGCTTCGTAGAAAGTGTTAATGATGGAAAGAATGGACCTTACTTTTTGTACGGAGGGATGTGCCATGATCAATTTGTCATCCACAAATTGTTGGTGGGTCAGGGGTTGATTGTTGTAAAGATTAAGACCTTTTAGAGAGCCCATGGAGTGAGCATTGTCAAGCATGTGACCAAGGCCTTCGGGCATGAGGATGAAAAGGAAATGGGAGATAGGGTCCCCTTGACGAATGCCTTTGGAGGGAGAAAAGGTAGTGGAGGGACAATCATTTACCAAGATAGAAAAGAAGGCTGAGGACATAAGAGAGAGAATCCAATGCACCCAATCCAAGTTGAAACCGAAAGCTAAGAGAGTATTTTCAATGTACTCCTAGCTTAGGTGGTCGAAAGCTTTGGAAAGGTCCAACTTGAGGAGCATACTAGGTTTCTTGGTTGTGTTTAGAGAATGGATAACCTCATGCGCTAGAATGATTCCATCCATAATTTTTCTACCTTCCACATAGCCTGTTTGTTTAGGGGATATGAGAATAGGGAGAAGAGGCTTTAACCTGTCTGCAATAAATTTTGTGATGATCTTATAAATGACATTGCAGAGGGAAATGGGATGATACTTACTTGGAGAAGAAACATTATCTTATTTTTGGATTAAGGTGAGAAAAGTGGCGTTGAGAGCTGGTAGCACCCATTGTTTGCTGCATGATTCCTCCACAATCTCAAAAACATCCTGCTTCAAGAGGTCCCAATAGGAGTGGAAAAAGTTGATGGTGAAACCATCCGGGCTAGGGGTTGTGCCTTCCTTCATTTGACTGACTACAATGTCCACATCCTGTATTGTGATTGGGTGCATTAAGGAGGTGTTTTGGTGCTCGATAACTAGGCAGGGGATCTGGTTGGTGACCAGTTGGATGGATTCCGCTCTGGAGTGATTTTCTTCAGAGAGAAGATCTTCAAAGTAGGAGACCAACTCTTTTTCAATATCGTTGTGGGCTTCCAACCTGGATCCGCCTTATTTTTTAAGGAAGCATATTCTATTGTGAATTCTATGCTGGATAGTGGTGCGATGGAAGAAGGAAGTATTACGCTCTCCCTCTTTTAGCCAAGAGATTCTAGTTTTTTTCTTCCATAGGATTTATTCATGTTTGCACCATCAAGGAAGTATTATTCCAGTGGAAAGATACAACTCTAGAAGACGCCACCTAGGTGTCGGCTACCATTCTACAACAATTTCCTCTTCTCAAGCCTTGAGGACAAGGTTGTTCTTCAAGGGGGAGGGCATGTTAGGGACCTAACCTCCCTAACCCCTCATGTAGGCAGAATAATATATTGCCATGTAATAAATGTTGATATTAATAAGGCCTAGAAATAAGGAAGAATAAGTCAAATGTAAGAAGACTTGATAGAAGCTTCTGCTTCTAAAAGGATCTTCCTCTAGATGGTTCTTTTGGGTAGATAGATTTAGTATAAATAGGAGTAGAGGGTATGAGAAGTTTTTTCTCGAGAATTATTGTAATAGAGATGTTCTCTGGTGGAGGTTTCCCCCTCGAAGATGCGAGTGAACATTGTTTTCTATCAATAAATGTATTATTTTGGTGTTGTGGTTTCATCTGTTATGTTGTTCTGCTATTATTCTTTGCAATATTTATGTTTTCATCTATTATAATAGATCTGGTACCTTACATTAGGTCTTTCATTATTTTATGTTTAGAAGTAGGTTTATATTTAAAAATGCTATTCCCTTTTATATATGTTTTTTTTCTTCTAGTTTTATTTTATAATATAAAAATATTAGTATTTAGGATTTTTTATAATAATCTAATATCAGAGGAGCTTGCTTTGGGGGTTTAACAATTCTTTCTTATTGATTCAATATTTTTTGGGGGTTTGTTTTTATTAGTCATAGAAGCTTGTTTTGGGGGTTTAGGATCATTTGTTATCACTATGGTGGGTTCTCATTTCTTATTTTATTTGTTGCATCTCTCACTTTTGTGTTTCAGATTTTTATATTTTTCCATCTTTTTCATTTTAAAGATGGATTGCGTATTGTGAGATGTCGACTAGAACTACTCTTACGTAGTGAATTAAGAAATCGTTTATAATAATCCAATATACGGTGAAAGTTTAAAACAACACAAATATAAACTATACAAAAGTACAAAACTTTTCTCCTTCCTCGAACACTTATTTTTTAAAATAAATTATATTTCAATCATTTCAAATTTGAAGAAACTCATACTTTCAATCTTTAAGTTCTAATATCATGTTGGAAAAATGACTACAAAAATCTATGAAATACTATTTTATTCAATGGAGTGATCATATACAATAAAGGTTAATTGATTCAACGAGGTTGATCTTCTTTTTATTTATTGTTTTCAGATTTCTGTGGTGAGTAGTTTCGAGGTTAATTGCCAGATAATCCACAGTTGGTGTCATTTTTGTCATCGACATTTTGAATCTGAATCGTGATTCATCATCGGGACTAATCGTCAGTTACAAAGCTTGCTGATTTTCGTCAATTAATAGTAGATGCAGGACTTTTATGCTATTGACATAATTGATCTAACTCTTTTTAATTAATGATGTATTAAAATCATCAATACATTTATTTCATTATAATTTAGGACTTTTATGCTATTGACATATATTTTAATATTATATTTCATTATATAGTTATACTACCCAAAGTTTAAGGGGTTAGTTCAATTGGTTATTATCAATATTATTAGATATTTGACTAATTTTTTTGTTGACATGTGTTTATTTCAAATTCTTTTGAGTTAGGTGCACTAATCTATATCAACAAGCTTATTAAAAATGTTAATCATAAATATAAAAACACATTTCTTAAATTTCCTCATAATAGTTTTTAATAAAATTATATATATATATATATATATATATATATATATATATATATATATATATATATATATATATAAAAAGTAAAAAAGGGTGGTTCTTACTATATTAAGTGGCAAAAGAAATACAATTGTGATGAGGCTGCCATTTTATCGGAAACCAGCATATCTGGTAGTCGATGTTCTTCCTATCAAAAAAGGTCGTTTCGCCATCTGTCTTACCCGTAGGAAACCAGGACAGATGGCTTTCCATAGTCTTAATGATGTCCATGGTGTTACAAGCCTGAGCATGGCTCTGGGCGGTAAAACTTAAACAAAACAGAAGCCTAAGCATGGCTCTGAGCACTAAGATTAAACAAAACGAAAGCATAACCATGGTGATTACCCGGTGGCCCTGTCGACCTCGTTCTCTTGTTTCATTCCTCTAGCCTGCATAAAAAACGGTTGGGCACAAGTTGGGCATTTCTTCCCTGCTGGGGAGTTGGAATACGTGTCGTACAACATGTCCAGTCATTGGCTCATTAGGAGGACACGATGGACGTGGTCCGCCATCTGTCCCCCCAAATCGAACATGAGTTCCAAGTGCTCCAGGTGGAGGAAAGGCGGCGGGGCATGCCACTGCTCATGCCTGGACAAAATGGGAGGTGGCGACAGGATCTTGCCATGATCCCCCGTAGTGCCTTGTAACCTCTTCTCCTTGGCCTCACTTGGGACTGCATCCCATGGTTGTTCTCCGTCTGCTCCTTCATCCTCGCCGCAGCCCGTCCCTGTGTCCAGGGGGTGTTCAATCTCGGTTGTGACGTCCCGTGAGACCATTTCTTCCGGTATTTCCTCCTCTATGTAGCATATGGGGAAGTCATTACTATTCTCTGCTCCTATGCTGCTCTCTAGCTGCTTCTCAGAGGCTGCCAAAGTGTCTTCTTCCCCAAAATGGCTTGTGGGCTGCCAATTATTGGGCACAGTGAATAAGAGATTCTCTGGAGGAGCTTGAATAGGCTCCTCTGGGAAAATCTCCTCCACATATGCCATGGGAGGGAGTCTGGCCTCATTTTCTCTTCGATGCAGAAAGGTGTGAGCCAACGAGAGCACTTGCTCCATTTTTTGTCGCCGTTGACGTTGGGCGGCATGGGTATACCAGGGCGAACCACAACGTGGTTTGCCTCTTTCTTGAGGCATCAGGGTGAAGAATTGGATAGCCAAGACACAAAGGGTGGTTTGAGTAGTGCTCCAGAGCGCACAATTGCTATGAGGGTGCAGGGAAAATACAAACGGAATGCATCCATGTCTTGGCTCGTTCAAAAGCAGGAGGAGCGATGGGACATTCCCCTCCATTAACTCTACCAGCTTGAATGCTTGCAGGACCAGACTATTCTCGTGAGGGAGAGGTCCCTTGTCTAGAGGGCGGCGATTGGGGCCAACTCCCATTGTTAATGCCGAGGGGATGGGGAGCGACCTACCGCATTTAAAGCCAGACCCTATGCTCTTCCAAGTGTCTGAGAATCACGACGTGTCACCCCATCCAAAGCTTAATAAAATTATATTACTAAAGTAACATAACTTCCCTTTAATCACTGATTTAATAAAATCATTATAATATTTATTCGTTTACAATTTAAAATTTTCATATCATTAAATTTTAACATAAAATTTTATTAGAACATTATATTTTAACCAAATATTTGCCAGATATAAAAAGAAAATAAAATGAAGAGTTCCCTTCAAATTACTCTCAAAGAATATCTAGATCCCTAAACAAACCATCGATTCATCTTGTAATGCATGTACAACCTAACATATACAAATGGAAACCCTAATTTTTAAATATTTCACGTGATGAACTAGAGTACAACTCCACCAAAATTTCAACCTTTTGTCATTTTGAGTATTTCCAATATATTTTTCCCAGTGCGACGTTATAAAATCATAATGTAAGTGTCACGTGCCAAAATTTCATTATTCAATATCCTCTTAGGGTTTAATTCTTCGTACAATATATGGTGTTGAAAAAACTCACTTGAAGGATAAAATTTTATAATTATTTTTTTCCAGTTAAAATTTTTTCAATATATTAAATATATGGTGTTTTAAAAAAATACATAACTAAGATAATTATATTTCCAAAATATATTTACATACCACACAATTATAACATGATAGACCGACAAAGTGCTTATTATATAGTCAGACCCATCAAAAGTAGTAAAAAAACTAAAAGTGAAAATCATGATTACTTTTGATTACAAAATAAAGTGGGATCTATATCTAGCAAAAAGACACAGACCTACCAGGTACATGTAATAACCAAATCAAAGATAGAGTCACAGAAATAGTGGAGGGCCCTTACTTAGTCATAACTAATTATAATCATAACTAATCATTATAATGTAATGATAACAACATTCAAAAGATAATAGAGTATGTAGCATATATTATAATAGCCCTTTAAGCATTGAATCATGGTTGATTTCAATTAGACTCTTACATTTCTTTGGATTTTTCAAAGTTTCGTGACCCTACTCTAATGTGGATTGTGGACAATGGCATGATGTGATCTTATATATATATATATATCTCGAAAATTAACGAAAGAAATCATTTCATCTTTCATTTGATTTTTGTATTTATGATGAATGATTACTGATTTTATTTATTTATTTATTTATTTTCTTTTGAAATTTGATAATTGAAAATTTTTTAATTATTTTTTTTTTATGATATGGAAACAACAACATTTTGATATTTAGGTAAGTAATATGTATCATGTATTAAGTTAATGATTGGTTTAGTGTTTTTTTCATTATGTCTATTGGATGGTGAATAGTGTGATATTCAACAGATAGAAGAAAGATGGTACACATCAATCATTGGCTTAGTGCATGGTGCACAATTTTCTGCTAATACTTGTGTAAGTACTCACTAAACGAACCTCATACTGTAATATTTATTGAGGTATCATGCAAAACTTGTACTTGATACTTTTATATTTATTGACTAATCCAAGCAATAGTTTGTGTACAAGTACATATGCCTTCTATAGTTGATTAAGATGGTGTTGGGTGAGAATGGTTAGAGAAGACATGTGGTCACCTAAGAAGAATGCACTGGAGGTGGGCGCCAAAGGGTCCAATGAGGAGAACCAACATTTCAATGTAATGGAAGAATGTTGGTGGGAAATGTAATAATAAATTTGATCAGCAAAAAAAGGTATAGGGAAGCTATATTTGAACATTGAAGGAAGAAGGTTTTGTGAAATTTTCAACAAAGTTATAGGAGTGGTGTTGGAGAAGGAATCAAGAGAGAATACAAGGAAAAGAAAAATGATGTAGATATAGTGTAGAACTCAGAACTCGAGATAAAAATAAAGGAATATTTTGAGTTAGAGAAAATTAAATTGGTAAATAAATTTCATGGTATTGGAATCAAGGAGGATTTGGAGTTAATTAAGGTTAGTTAAAAGAACTAATATCTGTGTTTTTATGTGGTTGGAAATTAAGAAAAAAATTAAATTGAAATCAAGGAGGATTTGGAGTTAATTAAGGTTAGTTAAAAAAACTAAAAATTAATATTCATGCTTTTATGTGGTTGGAAATTAAGAAAAACATTAAATTAGTTGAAACTAACAAGATATATGGACATATTTTCCTTTACACCGCTCAAAATTTATAAAGAAAACCTTGAACTAATTGGGATTAAGAAAGTAGATTAAGATACGTTATCTTGGTTTTGTGAAAGTTCAAAAAAATATTCTTAAAATCATAAACATCGGTTTTCAATATTTTTAAGGAAAAAATGTTTTTGAGATTTTGCTTGAATAAAAAATATATAATATTATTATATATAATCACTTTAATAATATTTTTTTAATAAACTAAAATTTTGATATTATCATATCATCTATTATTTTAAATTATTTTATTTATTTTAAAAT
>ML786361.1:352834-381917 GCA_009831015.1 Picea engelmannii | reverse complement strand
ATATATTTTTTTTATGATCTACTAAAAGAATTTACCACCAAATGTAAAGATAAATATTTACTAATTTTTTTTTTTTTTTCTATAATCTACTAAAAAGATCTTACCACCAAATGTAAAAATAAGTATAAGTAAAATCTCTCATTATCCTTTATTATGATGTTATCTTTCCTTTATGCTCATTTAAAAACTTACAACCACACATTAAAGATAAGTATTACTAAAAAGATCTTACCACCATATGTAAAGATAAATATGACTAAAATCTCTCATTATCTTATGAGCACTTAAGAAAAACTTACAACCACACTTTAAATATAAGTACCACCGAGATCTGTCATTATCATTTACTATATTGTTATCTTCCTTTGTGATCATCTATTCATAACATGATAACATGAAATTGGTGTCATAATTTTTTCCCACATAAGTACCACCGAAATCTGTCATTATCATTTACTATATTGTTGTCTTCCCTTTGGATCATCTCTTCATAACATGAAATTGGTGTCATAATTTTTTTTTCCAATGAGAAACAAATGGATGATGTCATTATTTTTCATTTGGATTTTAAAAACAAAGAAGAGATGGTGTCATTATTACTCATTTGGATTTTAAAAACAACGGTTTAAGATGTATTGATGATTTTATGAATTCTAAATACCAATAAATAGTAAATGATGGTGGATTTCCTTGAGATTAATCAAATCCTACAAGGAGGATAAATGGGAAATGATCATATTGCCAATGGTTAAGATTAAAAATGTACATTACAGATTAAAAGATTAAAAATGTACATTACACATGATTTAATTGTGGAAAAGTTTAGGAGTAAGAGTATTGTTCCATTTTATTACAAGTTCATACTAAAATAAGGTTACATAGAAGTTAGAAATTTTCCAATAGAGAGGACAATGAAATACTCCATGTTGTGATCTATGTTTTAATGTGTAAAGATTATATATGTTTGGATATTTTTTTATACTCCATGTTGTAATCTATGTTTTAATGTGTAAAAATTATATATGTGAATTTTTTTTCTTAGTAATGTGTAAATATTATATATGTTTGGATATATTTTTAGTATGAATGTCAAACTTAAGTGGTTTTTATAGCAAATATTTATGAGGTACATTTTAACCTATGTTGTAAATGTTTTTAGTGAAGATCCCAAGGCGCAAAGGTCTTAATAAAAAATCTAAAATATCTAAGTGTGTTTTGAAAACTTTAATAATATGAGACATAAGAATAATATTATGTGTAAAATGTGTAATGACAATAATAATACCAAAAATAATACAACTTTTAATGTGCTTAGATTTGTCATTAATCAACTTCATATGAATCTTTATATAAGAAAAATTAATAGAAAACATGGACAACTTTGTTTAACACTAATAACATTGTGCATGTAAGAAATAGAAATTGTGACAACTTTCACTTTATACTTAACCATTTTGTATAAAGTAGTGAAAAAATAAATAATCATATCTAGGAAGCTCGAGTCCTTTATCATTTGAAGAAAGCATGTTTGGGGACAATATGAAATGATTTTTTAAAAACAATAAAGCAATGATAGGATTTTCTCTTACTTGTTTTTTACTTAGAGTTGGGATATTATATATAGTTTGTTGGTTCTATTTCAAACCAATCTTGACCCTCTACATGAAATATATTGTTCTTTGCAACCCTTGAAATGTACTCAACCAAAATCATATAGAACAACTTAGCTAGAATATTCCAATGATAAGTCCCTATAAGTATTGGGATTAAAGTGATCTTCAACTTTAAAAATGAGATGAACAATGTTTAAATTATAGGAAAGGAAAAAATGTTAAGAGATCGTGTAATTCAAAAGATCATTAATATGGACAACTAACATGGTAGGGTTGTTCGTGAGAAAAAATTTCTTTGAGGTGTTTAACATCAAAGGTTAATATTTGGATTAACCAATACTAAGCTTTAAAATATCTTTTTAACCATATTATGGAGGAAAAAGTAATACGTAGGATATGGATGAATACAAATACAAATTTGTTAGGGGATATTGTAGGGAAACGAGGCATAGTTGAACTAAACATGAGGATTACATATCAAACAAGTGTTATTCTTAGGTAAGAAAGAATTATGTAAGGACTTAGGACTCACTAGTAAATTTAAGCATATTTATAATTTTTTTCTTTGGATAAAAAAGGAATTATCGTTTATTTTTCCTAAGAAGTTGATGATAAATGTGTTATAGCAAGATTTTCTTCACCCTATGTAAACTTGTTCAGAAGGCCTTTTCCATTTACCTATGTAGATTTGAAGTCTCCTTTTGCAGTTCCTAGAGCTAAAAATTATATGTTTCAACATATACGTGCCTTAATAGCTATACAACATGCGTATACGTAGGTTGCACCATTACAGCTCGCATACATCGGGTTTTGTGCTCAAAATAAAATAAAAAATGGTGTCGGGTTTCCATGTCACGTCACGAGATCCATGATCCTTGACCTTCCATATACTGGAAATGTTCCTACTCAGCCCTTCAATTCCATTTGAAGGCTATAAATGGGCCTTATCTAAGCTGTGGAAAAGAGGAGAAGAATTCAACTTTGAGAGCAAAGTTACTCTGGAGAAATTATTCACTTCAAATTGAGTCTGCATCCCTTTGTCTTTTTAAGTCTGAACACATTGTTCAGCCCCCAAGATCTTCCCTATTTTATGGAGAATCTCATTGTCTCTCTTATATGAGCTTCCCTTTGGTGGAGGATTGAAGTGGTGGAGGCCCAACTGGAAGGGACTTAGTTTCTCGGTTCCGAACGTGTCGACACATAAGTTTGTCATTCATACATTTCTGTTGATTACATTTTAATAGAAATACTCTTTTCTCATCCAATTAATGTATTGCAAATGTTTAATTGTTATTCCATGGGTGCATTTGTTATGAATATTGATGGATTATGATATTGTATGTGCTAACTTTATATATTGTCACCATATGTTTGTGTATATTGGTTGTTGAGGACAAGTTGCAGGTGTATTGCCTTGGGTCAAGTGCTCAACGGTGGACTTCATCGAACGTCTAGATGAGGTAGGCTCTTTATCTTTTCTTGTTAGCATATTTGTTTATATAGCATACTTGAGATTAGAGTTGATTTTTGCAGTCATTTCCGTATGTTTTGGTTTACTCCATGCCATAGAGTGATTTTCCTCGTAACAAAATGTTCTACACCACCAAAACTTTGTGGTTATGGAAAATAATGGAAGAGTGACTAGTCTATGAAGGCTTTTGCAATCATCATTAATTTAAGTGTCATGAAGGATTTTGCGATCATCATTAATTTAAGTGTTATGAGGAAACAACCTACAACATGAATTCGATGGAGAAAAATGAACAAGATGATGATAAGGTTTCAATTTTGTTGTCCATATTTATCTAGAGACACTGCAAGTTCCATCAATAAGGTTTGAAATAGTATAAATTTATAAGAGATAGGATTTTACACAAATAAATCTCATCCAAATTATGGTAAAAAGGGATAATGAGAGGAAATCACAAAGGGTTAGGAGGAGAAATGGATGGAAGAGTGTAAGGGAGTTTGGGTTTGAAGGAAAGAAGAGAATGATTAAATAAGGGAGGGAGAGAAGAGACCACAAAACTATAATTATAGATATTATGACTGAAATATTGATGAGTAATAATGCAATCCACAACATTGGAAGTGCCCTCACAAAGAAAAAAAAGAAGTGAAACTGAAGGCAACTTTTAAAAATCACTATAGTGTGGGATTTATCCAGGGATTTATCCAAATTGATCCTGTGCTTACTATAGGTTACAACAATTGATGTTAGTGATGACAAAAAAAACCAGAGTTGGTCAAGGGAATCATAAACTTCACATTAGAAGAAGTTATTCCTAGCATTAAAATATCCCACTAAAATAATGTTACACACTACTAAAAACTTATTTATATAAGGATAAGAATCCATTTAAGTTGAGCGTAACTGGACCACAAAATATTAAAATGAGTATGAGTGAGAATACAAGCTTTAATTGTCCTTTGAACTAGGGAAATCCATAGGAGTATAGTGTTAGGTTCAGAGTCTTTTGACTGAATAATAGTTTTCAAATAAACCTTGAATAATTAGGAAACGCCACAAGAGCTTTCACCAATGTGTCAAATTTCAAATATGGATGCCAAAAATAATAAGAATTTCTAAAATTTGGTAGAGTCTTACATTCTATCTCATGAGTTTATATGAATAAAATAATATTATTGTCTTTAATATAAATATATTTAGAGGAACCAAGAGAAAATAAGAGGTAACCTTCATGATCCTTATAGAAACATATAGAGGATTCAAATATTTGGCCACTTATGTCAAAAATATATTGTCTAGGGCTTAGGGTAGAGGATTCAAATATTTGGCCACTTATGTCAAAAATATATTGTCTAGGGCTTAGGGCAGCCTAAAGGGGATCAATATGAATTCAGGATTTTTAAATTTCAATGATTACCCACTTCCACTATTCCCTATTTTCTAACCACTTTAGCTTCTTTTTTTTTAACTCTCACGTTGAATTATAGTGATGTTTTTATTAATGTAAATTCTTTCAAGAATGTAAAAAAAATGAAAAAGATGAAGCTTCTTTTTAAGGTTCTTAAACCTAACAAGTGTTGTGTGGCAGCATAGTCTCTGCCGGGTTGAATTGGGATAGGAAAAAGTAGCGGAGGCAGATGGAAACTGTAGCGGAGATGTGGCAAGCAACATGAAGCACAGGCAGTATCCATGTAGTAAATGACATGTGGCCTCTAGAGCCCCATTTATTTTTTGAAAGTATATAATATATTTTACTATGTTGAAAATTTCTGTCTATTTTGTATGTATATTAAGAAAAAACAATTCCTGCATAGTGGAAGATAAAAATTTATGATGACATAAATATAAAAGGAGATACAAAAACAATTTAATTTGAAATATATTAAAAAATTTATATGTTCCTGGAAATTTAAATGCATTTGTCATATAGACTAGTGGAAGATAAAAATGTATGAAGACATAAATATAAAAGGAGATAAAAAACAATTTTATTTGAAATATATCAAAAAATAAAAGTCTATTACATATTCCTGGAAATTTCAATGCGTTTGTCATATAGACTAGGATTAGGGCTCCCACGGACCATAAGAGAAATATGTACAAGAAACAGGACTGTAGAAAGAAGAAGTGGGCGACGGTAGAGTGTAATCCCTGAAAATAATAAATTGAAAGGTATTAGTCTTTGGCTAGACATTTCTATTTAAAAAAGTGGAATAACTGGGTTGATAAACAAAGCAGGATGCAATCAGTAGACTTACAGTGATGATACATATGATCCATTTTTCTATTTGGTTGTTGATTCCTTTTCATTGATGTCGTCGACGACTGCTGGAATCGTGGCAACTGCCTGTTGCCTTTCGTCAGCGACCTGCTTCAATTCCCTTTGAAGTCATTCTTCAATGTAGCTTCTCATTGGGGTGACAATGATCTCATTCCAGATTTTTATGTTGAAAAGTTCTTTTTCTAATTCCTTGAAGTCGATAGAAAGATTACACAAAGCTTAATCAATTTCCTCATTCTGTACTGAATAGTCAACTAGCCAGTCGTCGATGTCATCTTGATCATATTCAAGGATGTTGTAAAACTTTTCCAAAGACAACGCCTTAAAAATATCAACCTGTTTATAGAAGTATTGCCTAGTTAAGAGAAAGGAGTTGACGATTAAGTTGGGGTCTTGGAAGTCATTGGTCCTTCCGACTAAGTTTATTCTGGACAACTTTGTGAATAATTTCTCTTTCTTTAATATGGCTTGTTCACATGATTGAACAATGAGATGCAGGTTCTTCACTTTTTCTTTCCAGCATGCATTTAATTGACCGATCCAGTTTTTGGATGGGAGATCTTGTTGTCTTTTTCTTGTTTTTGTCATGTTGTTGACAATGGTGCCAAAAGGAAGGACCGTGTTTAAATAGAAATTGTATTCATCTTTTAACTCTGCCTGCAACTGTTCGAGCAAATTATGTGCCCTCGTTCCAAGGGAAGTCATGGTTTGTGATGTTTCCCACGCCTTAGTAACCAGTTCCATTCGTTTCTTGATATTATTCTCCACATATCCTCTACACTATGTGAGGAGGCTGGAGGATCCTTTTAACTTGGTTGTAGGGGTGGTAGGCATGGCTATTTCCAAAGGATTGGCAAGCAATGGCATAGGAATCAAAGCCTCTTCCAATTCCTTGACCCTGTCCTTTAGTCTGACATTCTCGGCATCGATGCCTCCAATGGAATCATCAAGTGCATCTATGGTCTCTATGTGAAGTCGACAGATTTGGGACGACCGTATGTTCGCAAAGTTAACCTCTGAACAAGATTTTCCTTTCTTATTTTTTACATGTTTTTTTTCAATAATCAATTTTTTGGACTGGCTATCAAAAACAATTCTCTGGAACACGAAGGATTCATCTTTGTCAAAATTTTTAGTATCAGATATGTCCATTGGACAACTATTCTAGATCACATCTCCGGGATGATCAAGGTAGCAGAATACTCTATCTAGATCAGGCACAAGTTCCATGTTCTCACTCTGAATTTCGGGCTCTTCCGCCTATCCCACAATTTTTTTTTCTCTTCTTGTCTACTGGAATCTTGTGAGAACTATCAATTTTAGAGTGAAGAGGGTCGTTATCTCCTCCTCCATTTGAAGAAATCTGAGTTACTTTGTTGTTGTGGTGGGCCGTTGCAGAGATGCTCTGGGATATCGTACTTTTGGGAGTGATATTCGTCGATTGAAAACTCTTCTCATCAAGGCCTTTTCCCTGTTTCTTGTATAGTTTAGTGGTTCTTTGCTCGTTGGCATTAGAAGCAGGAGCATTGTCGCCAATGTCTCTATTTTCGGTTAGGCGTTTTTTTAAAAAACAATTGACGAAGCCAAGTGTTTGTAAATGTTGTAAAAAAAAATTATTGGGGTCGAACCCTCTTAGGCTTTCAACATATCTTAGGTTCAAGTTGTTAGAATGGGCTGCGAATTCGTCAATTTTGTTGAAGTTCCTCAACACGAAGTCCCTGACTTTCCAAGGAAGAGGAATGAACTGTTTTTTTCTCTTCTCTTGAAATATATGCAACCAATAGTTGTATTTCCTTGCTACTTCTGTAACAAACATTATGTCTGTAATGTGACATGGAAGGAGAGCAGGATTTTCCCTGGAGCCAAAAATCCTTATCACAGTGTAATTAACCAAATGTTCAAGTGTCCCCTTACTATCCAAAAAACTAGTTGCTTGTTCAGATATGTGGGGAGCATCTTCTCCTAACAACAAAACTTTGAAAACATACACAAAACCATTAAAAACCTCATAAAAACAGTGGAAGGCCTTGTGCTTCCACAAGGCCTGGTACCTGAATGTTACTGGGTCGAATTCCCAGTTGACCTTCTTGGACAAAGACAATTATGGAAACTGGCAGCAATGTGCTATCACAAAAACTAAGTAGGATGACATATAAAATTTCTTATCATTTTTTAAGCTTGACAATTGGGAACATATTTCATGGGAAATTAGATTGCCCCAATAAAAAATGGCTTGTTCCTTGAATGTGAAATACAAAATATAAAGAGCCATCCGGGGAAATAGTTGTTGTGGGCTCCTGTCCCGTTATTCTTGTAAATAACCAGGTAATTTCGCTTAATGGACTTCTAAATGAACTAACCTACAAGCTTGCGATATCTTCAGGAACTACCATTGACTCTTCCAAGAAATCGGGCAAGAGGTCCAACCCGTTATTATGATTTTCTAGGAACTTCTTGGAATCTTCTCCTTTGAACATCAATGTTGGCTCCGACAATATTAACATCTGGCGGAATACCTGGGGTGACAAAGAAACAGAAGAGCGATCTCACAGTGGAATAATTCTTTTGTCTGAAATAAAGTTATCGACGCACCAAGAGACCAGTTCCTTACAGTCAAAAACTTCAGGGACACAACCTGCACGAGCAATCCCAGAGGTCCAAATTACTTCATTCTGGGTGGCAAGGGATGAGTAATAAGAATATGCCTTGGACCACTGGAATTTCTGGTCCTCGCGCCTGAAGATGTTCACTGTATCTCCACAGAAATACTGTTGAGCTGATGCCATAGGCTTATGAGAACATTCATTTGCTCTAGATGATGGTTGAAATGAACATTTGGAGGCAATAATACAACTCTCCGCAAAATGTTGGTTAAATGATTATGAATGGGAAAGCTCCTCGAGCCTTTCGCTAATTAATGACAATTTGTATGGGTGCTTCATGATGAACTATTAGCAGTAAAGATTACTTATTGCATATTTAGAAGTGTGGAGGTGGAGGGTACGGTGAAGAGAAATTAAGGATTGGAGGTTTCGTGAATGTGCCAAGCCGATGACGTGCGAGCAACATTTCATGATTTTGAAATCAACACTCAAAAGGGATAATATAACCCTCCATAAATATTGGTTTAATGCGTATTAATAGGAGATCTCCTTGAGCCTTTCGCCCATCAATGACAATCTATACGGTTCCTGCACGATGAGCTGTTAGAATTAAATGTCACTAATTGCATATTAGAAACAAGATATATATATATATATATATATAAACATTTTTTAATTATAGACAAGTGCGAAGGTCACAAAGATGGGGAAGAGCAAGGAACTAATGGTAAGGTCTGAAAAGAGGTTAGATGAGATTCAAAATAGGGTTACAGGGGATACTCATGAGAGGAGAGTGTCCCATGGTCAAATTTTATGTATTGGAATTTTTTACTGCAAAACGTGTAAAACGAAAGAGATCATGATGGGGTAGTTCAACAGCCGGTTTGTATACTTGTGGAATTCCAGGAAAGTGGCTAGGTATGGAATAGGGAAATGGTTGGTCGGAGTCATTTTCAGAATCGAGAATTGAAGATTTCGTGAACGGACCAACTCGACAACGTGCAAATGACATTCCATGATGTTTGAAATTAACACCCCAAAGAGATAATATAACCATCCAAAAATTTTGGTTTTATGCGTATTAATGGGAGATTTCCTCAAATCTTGTCTTAGCATTAACACTTGCTAATTGCATACTTAGAAATAAGATATTATATATAATTGATAATTGATAATTTCAAAAGGGCGCTGGAACATGAAACAATGATTAAGAATTGGATATTTCGTGATCCCGCCAACCTGACGATCTGCGAAAGAAAGTTGAAGAATTGGCGAAGTATGAAAAGCAAACTGACGGGATTCAAAATTGTGTGACAATAGTTCCATAAGAGACGTGAGGACCCGACGATCAAATTGTGTGTCTTAGAAGTTTTCAGTGCAAAATGTGTACCACGGAAGAGGGCAGGCGAGTGTCTGATGGTCAAATTTTATGTATCAGAATTTTTGACTGCAAAACGTGTAAAACGGAAGAGAGCGTGATGGGGCAGTTCAGTGGCCAGTTTGTATATTTGCGTAATTCCGGGACAGTGGCTAAGTATGGAATAGGGAAATGGTCGGCGAAATCGTTTTCAAAATCGAGGATTGAAGATTTCATGAATGAACCAACCCAACGACGTGCAAATGACATTCCATGATGTTTGAAATTAACACTTGGAAGGGATAATATAACCATACGAAAATTTGGTTTATGCGTATTAATGGGAGATATCCTCAAATCCTGGTTTAGCATTAACACTTACTAACTGCATACTTAAAATAAGATCTTATATATAATTGCTAATTTCTAATTGCAAAAGGGTGTGGGCACAGGAAACAACGATTAGGAATTGGATATTTCTTGAACCTGCCAACTCAATCATCCGCGAAAGAAATTCGAAGAAATGGCAAAGTATGGAAAGCAGACGAACGGGCTTCAAAATGGGGTGACAGTAGTTCCACAGGAGACGTGAGGACTCGACAGCCAAATTGTATGTCTCGGAAGTTTTCAGTGCAAAATGTGTACCACGAAAGAGGGCATGATAGGTAGACTGTAATACAAAAGACGGTTTGATGTGAGTACGGTTGTAAATTTGTATATCGCGGAAGTCAAGGTACTGTTTGCAGGTCATGGAACAATAGAAGTGCAATCTAGAGGCTGCCTACCAGGAATCCGTGGTCGCAGAAGTGGTTGGGTATGGAATGGGGAAGCGATCGATCGATGTCATGATATAAAAGCACGAGTGCAAATGTGAACCCGCAAGTCTGCCTACTCGCGCAGTTAGACATTTTCAGAAAAACGACTAAGTGACGAGAAAGATAAAGTTCAGGGAAAATAGAAACGGATATTTGGTTAAGTATAGAAGACGAAAAAGAAGGGATAATATATTCACATCTGTAATAGATATCCCATTTCCTAGAAAGATCTTTTCTGCATGTTTTTGGAGAAGTTATATACTTATTGCATATACTTGGAAAGAAGTGCGAAGGTGGCGGGCACAAAAAACAACAACTAGGAATAAGAAGTTGTCTACGATCCGTGAAAGAAATTGCAAGAAATGGTTGTGGAAAGCAGTCAGACGGGTTTCAAAATAGACTGACAAGGGTTCCCAAGGAAATATGAGGCCCCGACGGTCAAATTGTATTGATCGGAACTTTTGAGTGCATATTGTGTAACACAGAAGAGGGGCTGATGTAGGAATCTGGAAGACGGGCTCCAATATAGGCTGGCAAGGGTTCCTGAGGAGACATGAGGGCCTGATGGTCAAATTTTATTGATCGGAAATTTTGAGTGCATACTGTGTAACACGAAAGAGGGGATGATGTAGGAGTCGTGAACTTGCAAGTCCATCAACCCGTGTAGTTAGACATTTTCGGAAAAATGACTAAGTGACGAGAAAGATAAAGTACAGGGAAAAGAGAAACGAGAATTTAGTTAAGTATAGAAGACAAAAAAGAAGGGATAATATATTCACATCTACAATAGATATTCCATTTCCTGGAAAGATATTTTCTACATGTTTCTGGAGAATTTATATACTTATTGCATATACTTGGAAAGAAGTGTGAAGGTGATGGGCACAAAAAGCAACGACTAGGAATTGGAAATTGTCTGAACCCGCCAACCTGACGATCCGTGAAAGAGATTGCAAGAAATGGCACTGGAAAGCGGTCATACGGGCACCAAAATAGGCTGACAAGGGTCCTGGAGGAGACATGAGGGTCCGAAGGTCAAATTGTATTGATCAGAACTTTTGAGTGCATACTATGTAACATGGAAGAGGGTTGATGTAGGATTCCAAAAGTCAATTTGTATATCTTGGCGGGGGGGCTGTTTGCAGGTCAAGGGACACTGGAAGTGCAGTCCGCATGTTCGGGAATTCACGAGAAAAAAAAGTCAATTAAGTATGGAATTGGAGGTGCGAAAGATATTCCAAGAAATGGCGAAATATGGAAAGTGGACGAACGAGCTTCAAAACAGGGTGACAATAGATCCCCAGGAGATGTGAGGATCTGAAGGTCAAATTGCAGGTTTTAGAACTTTTGTGTGAAAACTGTGTATCACGGAAGAGGGTATGATGTGGGAGTGCAGAAACAAATTTGTATATGGCGAAGGTCCGGGTGCTGTTTGCAGGCCACGAAAAAATCGAAGTTCAATATAAAGCCTGCCTGTTTGGGAATTCATGATCTGAAAAGTTCCTAGGCATCGAATGGCTACTGGTTGGTCGGAGTCACATTTTCGGAAAAAAACGACTAAGTAACAAGAAAGAGAGAGTAGAGGGGAAAAAGAAACAGAAATTTGTCCAAGTATAGAAGAAGGAAAAGAAGGTCCAATATATTCAAATCTATAATAGATATTCCATTTCCTGGCAAGATCTTTTATGTATGTTGTTGGAGAAGTTGTATACATATTGCATATACTTGGAAAGAAATCTTAAGGTAGAGGGCACAAGAAACAAAAACTAGAAATTTGAAATTTCCTGAACCTGCGAACCGGATGATCGGCCAAAGAGATGTCAAGAAATTGTGAAGTGTGGAAAGAGATAAGAAGGGCTTCAAAATAGGGTGACGGGTTCCCGAGGATCCATAAGGCCCCGAGTGTCAAATTGTATATATCGAAACATTTCGGTGAAAAATGTGTAACACAGAAGAGGGGATGATGTGAGAGTCCATAAGTAAATCTGCATATCGTAGAAGTCAAAGTGTTGTTTGCAAGTCACGAAACAATGGAAAGTGCAATTTAGACAAAGGGGAAGCGTTCGATCAAAAAATGTGAATCTGCCAACCCGTGTAGCAAGACATTTCGGAAAAACGACTAAGTAACTAGAAAGAGAAACTATAGGGGACAAAAGAGTGGGAAAATAGAAAGGCTGAGGGCAATTTTCGTAAGCGCAAATTGGTTTCAAATAAGCCCCATTGTTGCAAAACCATCAATTTCTAGTAATTGTCAACAAATGCTTTGTTGAAGATTAGATTTTATTGCAACTTGTGGGAGTAAGTGTGTTCTGGATACATTCTTCCATGATTGTAACATATTAACTTAAGTATTAAACTTATTGCATTATGGGTTGTTAGCATTAAAGCTTAATAATTCCATGTCTAGAAACAAGAATGCCGATCTTGCTGCAACATTGTGATTTGGTATTGCTATGTTTTATCTGCATTACAAATAGAATTGAACGTTGGTTTGAAACTGTCTGAAATTCATTTTTTGTTTGCATAAAATCCTGATGGATCGAGACAGTGCATTGTCATATAATTGTTAGATGCTCCATTTTAGAACAAATTACCTAAAAAAATGCAATATCGAAGAACTACGGGACTACTGAACCATGCAATGAGAAGAGGTGTTAAATCCAGAAAAGAAGCAGCAACCAAGACTCAAAGGCAAATTTTTTTAATAGTAAATCCATTAACAAAAAAAAGAACACTGAGCACTGTATATCTATCCTTAGAAATTGGACCCATTTCTTTGGGCCAAAACAGTGAACATATCTTCCACAAACACAGACACAAGATCTGCAACATGCAGGAGCCATCAAGATGCTTTTCAACATGCATACAAAACTGATTACCATGCATTTCTTGTAAGAAATCCTTGTAGTCTTCTCCTCGATGGATCATCTTGTGGTAAAATTGATAGTTCTCAGAAGCTTCCCACAAGGAAGAAGATGAAAAATGTTGCAGGGAAAATGGAATAGCCCTTAATTGAAAGTTAGGACACACCAAGAAACTGCCTCTCCATAGTCGAAAACTTCAGGGACATAGGTTGCACGTGAAATTCCAGAAGCCCAAATTTGTCCATTCTGGGTGGAAGGATATGACTAGTAGGAATATTCCTTACACCAATGGGAGTTCTGGTCCTCATTCCCTAAGATGTTGATTGCATATCCAGAGAAAAAGACAATGGTCCTGCAATTGAATAGTTTTTTGGCTTGAAATATATCTCTAGGAGCATCAACAGATCATTTCCTTACAGTGAAATACTTCCACCTAGAACGAACTAATTTGGACCTCTGGAGTTCCTACTTTCGAGCTGCAAAGCGGCTATTGCGTTCAACGTCGGTTTATTTTTTTAAACTCTTTCTTTTGCTGTTGTCAGGACCGCCATCGCTAAGACGGGAAGTATCGCCCATTATGGTTGATTTCAATTTGGGTGCAGGAGTGGGAGTAGTCTCTGCATTTCCATCATTCATTATCGTATCATCGTCTATCAGATCATCTTCTTCCAGCTCGAAATCCATTGCATCAACCTCTGCGCCAACCATCAATGCAACTGGGCAGGTTGTCTATGCAGGCAGGGTTGCCTTGGAATTATTTGACTTGAAATATATCTCTCGATGTACCAAGGGACCATCTCCTTTTTTTCTCCTGGGTGGAGGGAGATGAGTAGTAAGAATATGCCTTGGAAAACTGGAACCTCTGGTCATCATGCCCAAAGGTGTTTACTGTATTTGGACATAACTTCTTCCATAAGTTAACGAGAATTTTTGTTTGCTCCAAACAATGTTTGAAATGAAAATTGGGGAGGGATAATATAACCCTACGCAAATCTTGGTTTAATGCATATCAATGAAAGATCTCCTTTAGCCTTTCGCTGATCAATGACAATCTCCAGGGTTCGTGTGTAATGAGTTGTTACCATTAAAGCTTACTAATTGCATATTTAGAAAAAATTGTGAAGGTGGCGGTGACAACGAAGATCAATTAAGAATTAGAGATTTCTTAAAGGTGCCAACCGATCGACGCACGAAAGAGATTGAATCATGTTTGAAATGAATACTTGGAAAGGATAAAACTCTTCTCCGCAAATCTTGGTTTAATTCGTATTAATGAAAAATCTTCTCCGTCCTTTTAGACATTAATGACAATCTTATCGGTTCCTGCACGATGAAATACTAGAATTAAAGATTAATAATTGCATTTCTAGAAAGAAGTACGAAGGTAGTGGGGATGGCGAAAAGCAACCAAGCATTGTACATTTCGTCCACCCACCAACCCGTGAAACAGATTCCAAGAAATGCCCAAGTATGGAAAGTGGTTGGGTGGGTTACAAAAAAAGGGTCACAAGATATACCCAGGAGACGTGAGGGGCCGATGGTCAAATTGTATGTCACAGTGACAGATTTCGGCCATCAATTTGTATATTTCAGAATTTCGGGTGTTGTTTCTATGTAGGGGAATAGTGTAAGCGCAATGTTGAGCAAGCAATTTATATATTGCGGAACTTCAGGTGCTGTATATAAAAGCATGAGATATTCAGAAAAAATGACACATTCAGAAAAAGGACCAAGTAAACAAAAACCGAAAGCAAACGAGATGAAGGGGAATTTTCTTGCTAATTTGTAAATCAGGGAAGTCTGGGTGATGTTTGCAGGCGACGGAACAATGGAAACGCAATGTTGAACCTGCCTATCCAGAACCTACCTATCCGAGAACCTGCGATTCAAAAAGTTTGTTCAATATGAAACGGGGAAGTTGTCGGTCGGGCTGACGATATAAAAGTAACAATGGAAACCTGAAGATGTGAATCCGCCAACTCCCACACCTAGACATTTTCCAAAAAATGAGTAAATAACCAGAAAGGGAAAGCAAAGGAAAAAAATAAAGAGGATGACAATTTTTGGAAGAGGGAATTGTTGTAAGAAATCCCCATTGATGGTCTTAACAATAATTATGAAGTGCATTAAACATGTTAATTGCTTCTTTAATCAATGAATAGATATAAGGAGCGATGTTTATAGTTTCCAGGTTCTGTTTGTATAAGAGAAGCGTTGAAAAGTTACAAGAAAATCAATTTTGGGATGTTTATGTAAAGTTTTTTTACTGTTAGCTTCACCACAAGTATAACAATGATGAATTTTAATTTTAATGTCCTCTCGTTCATATAATTGTTCCATTAGACTTCACATAGTATATATTCTTTTATTTCAAATTATTCTAGGGAATTAATTTTACTAAGTTCAACGATTAAGGACAAGTTCTAAAAAATGAGATAAAGGGGAATTTGTTTACTAATTTGTAGATCACGGAAGTCTGGGTGTTGTTTATAGGCGACAGAACAATGGAAATGCAATGTTGAACCCGCCTATTCGGTAACCCGCCTATTCGAGAACCCGCGATCCAAAATGTTTGTACAATATGAAACATGGAAGTGGTCGGTTGGGTTGGTGATATAAAAGTAAGTGGGAATATGAAGACATGAATCCGCCAACTCTCATACCTAGACATTTTTCGAAAAAATGAGTAAGTAACCAGAAATGGAAAGTAGGTGGAAAAAAATAAAGGGGATGGAAATTTTCGGAAGCGAGAATTGGTGTAAGAAAGCCCCATTGATGGTCTTAATAGTAAATATGAAATGCATTACACATGTGAACAAGTTCTTGAATCAAGGAATATATACAATGAGCCATACTTATAGTTTAGAGGATCTTTTTGTATAAGAGAAGCGTCGAAAATCTACAAGGAAATCAATTTACGGTAGTCCATGGTTTTAATAAATAATTATACATACTAAATATGTACTTTTATAAAGTATGGAAATGAGATTTTATAAAGAATGTACGGATTCCTCATTCCATACTTAGCCACTTTTTGGATCGCGGGTTCTCGGGCTGGCGGGCTCAAAATTGGGCTTCTATTGTTCTGTTTCCTACAAATAGCACCCAGAGTTCCATGATATACAAATTGACAAGAAGACTTACAGGTTGGCTGGCTCAACATTGCACTTCTATTGTTTTGTGTACTCCAAACAACACTCAAAGTTCCGCGATATACAAATTGACAGGCAAACTCCAGGGCTGGTGGGCTCAAGATTGCGATTGTTTATGGATGGTGATCCCTATCAACTATCTAACATTATCTAAAAACATTATTTCCAAATATTAAATTATTAATATTAAATATTGATATTGTACAATTTAATTACATAAAATTATTAAAAGATGTTAAATCTCTTATTTTAAAAAAAATGAAGTAAACAAAACAAAGCTTTTTTAAATTCTATCACTGAAAGTATAACAACGAAGAATTTGAATTTTAAGGGCCTCTTGTTAATATGATAGCTCCATTGGACTTCGCACAATATATATTCGTTTATTTCAAATTATTCCAAGAGATTAATTTTACCAAGTTCATCAATCAAGGAAAAGTGCTAAAACGAGCCACATACTACATTTTGCGTCACAGAGCTTATATTAAAGGGCACAACATGTATTCTATAGTTATGTGTCCTACAAACAACACCAAGAGTTCCGCAATATACAAATTGATAGGCGGACTTGCGGGATGGTTGGCTCAAAATTGCACTTCTATTGTTCTATGTCCTCCAAATAGCTCTCGGAGTTCTGCGATATACAAATTGACAGACGAACTCCAGGGCTGGCGGGCTCAAAATTGCGATTGTTTACGGATGGTGATCCATATCAACTATCTAACATTATCTAAAAACATTATTTCCAAATATTGAATTATTAATATTAAATATTGATATTGTACAATTTAATTACATAAAATTATTAAAGGATGTTAAATCTCTTATTTAAAAAAAATTGAAGTAAACAAAACAAAGATTTTTTAAATTCTATCACTGCAAGTATAACGACGACGAATTTGAATTTTAATGGCCTCTTGCTGATATGATAGCTCCATTGGACTTCGCACAATATATATTCTTTTATTTCAAATTATTCCAGGAGATTAATTTTACCAAGTTCATCGGTCAAGGAAAAGTGCTAAAACGAGCCACATACTATATTTGCATCACATAGCTTATATTAAAGGGAAAATCATGTCATCTATAGTATTTAAGATCATAGAAAAACTGTTAAGATACTAAATATATTATTGATTTTCAAGAACGAAGAATACAACCAAGAACCAAGTAAAAACCAAATAGGTCGCAAGCAAGTTCCCACAAGGTTCCATAGAGCAACACGCATCGACCTTTACATCAAACAATTTGATATATAAAGAAAACATGTCATGGAATTGGTTTTCTCTTACATCTGGTATATGTTCCCATGAGAAAATAACCGGTGCCATGGGATATGAACAAAAGTCTTCCAAACATAAGACAACACAAAACCAGCGGAGCTTCGCCATTGCACGCTAGTTATAACCAGATCTCAAAATGGGGAACAAGAAATTTGTTGATTACTATTTTACCATTAAGAAAGATCACCATGGACATGTTATTCTAATAGTGCCATGGTCTATGACTACCAGTTTTAACAATTCCAAATTTCCAATATTATTGGAAATTTCTGATGATTCTGCCCAGATGAGCAAGCTATTTCGACGGTTCAAAGGACATGCTCGATTTATTTTAAGTTGGATAATTTTTATGGGGTTTGTTTTCATGCTTCCAATTTCTGGACTGAACAATCTTATGTGCGTGCAATCTCTATAGCGAGATATGAAAATCTCAAGTTGATGTTTCAATCCATGCTGAGCCCTTTTTTTTTTCAATTAGGTCATCGAGAAAATGCAGATACCATACCATAAATGTATAGTTGGAGACAAATTTTTATTTTATTCGGGAACCCAAAAGAAAATTGCAGAAATCTTGTCATGGCTAAATAGTTGAAAAACAATTATCCAACTTGGGCACCCAAAAAATGTGTAGGCTCCTCCATCAAAGCCACAACCAACTACCATATAATATATATATTTGTATTTGCACACCAAAACAAATATGCAAAATCCTCACTACGAGATGCAAGAAAACATCAAAATAACAACATCGCTTGCATTTGTAATTAGATTCTCAAGTACTCGAGTCCGACGAACATTCATCTGGGTGTTGAAGAAATATTGTAAAGACACATTGCAAAATTCTTACTAGGAGATGCAAGAAAACATCAAAATAACAACATCGTTTGCATTTGTAATTAGATTCTCAAGTACTCGAGTCTGATGAACAATCATCTGGCTGTTGAAGAAATATTACAGAGACACATGACATATTTTTGTTTCCTGCCAAAGCTTGATATGATTTTTTTTTTTGTATTTTTTTTCTTCAGCCGATATGCAATATTGCATTATCCTCATTTAAGGTAATTTTTCTATGTATTTGAAAGTCATGCAACATGTATACATTGCTTTCCTTTTTCTGTAGGTATGCTTCATACGACAATTCTGCTAACCTAGGAAGCACATCTTGTAACAGAGGCTACCTAATTGTACAATGCACGATTGTGTTTCCCACGGTTCGGATGGCAACATTGAGGCAATGTCCATATATATATGGACATTTTTCACTACATCGCAGACAATCAATCGTATCATCCCTTATCAAAGAGGAAGAAGAAGAATGAGAGTTACATTTCTCACATACAGGCTCAAAGGGGGTCGAGTACGCATTCGCTGCAATCAAAACACCTTCAACCTGGAAACATGAGCATAGAATTAATACATTGAAAAATATAATATACAACTGCACCCCCAAAAAATAAAAATAAATAAAAAACCGTTGAAATTTGGTAAAGGCTATTTGTATGAGCAAAGTGAGGATGAATATGTAGATGTATACACACAACAGTTGTAGAGCTAGTTATTTTCTTCAGATCCTGTACTATGTCTGCTCGCAACTCTATTACAAATGTTGCTTGGGTTGTGCGAAAGATCATTTCTCTAACATCCCTTTTCTTTGTTATATTTTTGAAGAGCATAAGTGGAAATTGTCGTTTATGCAATTGTTGTTCCATTGACGAAAACAAATTTGAATAGGTATCAAACAATTGTAGCTGCAACATGGAACAATGCAATATTTGTGTAACTTAACCGAGATACATGGACATGTGAAAGTAAAGGACAAAATTGGATATGGAGAACGATACCATTGCCTTGTCGTTGTCTGACTCTCCATATTTTATATGGAGAATTTGTTGTGAGCCAAGTTTTCTCGCCAACGTGACAACTGCACCAATAGTTTCGATTGGGTAAATGTCATTGCTCTGTGAAAGTTGGATGATAGTTGCGTCTGGGATGAAACGATATTCTGAACAAATAACAGGATTTTTTTCCACAATACTTGTTTCATTGAGCGAAATAATCTGATCACAATCACCACGGTCATATATTGTTTTGGGCAATATATTAAAATTTTTAATGGATATCCCATTACCTGGCAATATCGTTTCTGCATGTTTCTGGACAAGTTGTGTAGGAATAGTCAGTGTGACTGTCATCATCGCCTTCTTCTCTATCATGTTAGCATGCATAATGGATCTAGTTTTGTTTTCCTTGTCCAAGTAGGTGCTATAAACGACCATTATGTCCCCAATGAACACTTGTCCAGTTCAACGGTTGTTCAAGCCCTCTATTAACAGTACTTTGGGTGTTACAAGTTTATACCCAGTGATAATTTATGAACAGGAAAAGTAAAGTGAATGGCAGTGTGCATTTTTTTTTGTTTTCTTTTTTCCCTGGCATAAATTTACAAGTAGACACATAGCTTGGATGAACTATGGAGCCAGAGTTTTGAAACCAGACCTCTTAGTCTGCAGAACATTCGCTATGTTCGACGTCTCACTTATACTTGTTGATACTTCTTGTGAACTGCAAAGCATGTATTGCATATGACATCAACATATTCAACATGCCATAGATGAATAAATAGATGAGGATATTTGTTTGGTAAACATACTAGGAACAAAATGTATGCATCTTTACCTTTGGCCTTGTCGGTCTAATGATGTCTGGGATGACTGACTGCTCATGGCCATGTCACTAGTCCAACTTTTTCTGATGCAAGCATGTGTAGATGAACATCAGAAGGAATAAACAAGAATATACATTGTATATTGTCCATAATAGTTATTAATGTCACATGCAGGGTGGAAGGAGATGGAATACGAAATAGGGTGTCAAGGGATACTCAGGAAACATGAGGACCCAAGGGTCAAATTGTATGTCTCGAATTCTTTGAATGAAAAATGTGTAACAGTAAATAGGGTGTGATGGCGGGGCATGACGACCAATCTGTATATCGCAGAACCTCGGAAGCCAGGGTCGCAATCTTGAACCCGCCGGCCCGCCACCCACAATCAACAAAGTGGGTAAGTATGGAATAAGGTAGAAGCGTGAGCATAAATGTGAACCCGTGAGTCCACCAACTGGCACACCAAGGCATTTTCGGAAAGACGACTAAGAAGAGCAATTAGAAAGCAAAAGGGATAATAGAAAATGGAAAAAGTAGAAATGGGGAGGACACAAAGGCCCATTGTTGCCAAATCATCGTCTTCTAGTCTAATATTGTATGCCCCCACCTTCTTTGTATATTTAATTTACTAACACAGTTGGTATACCTTTTCGAATATTGTACCACAAAACCCTTTGTTGTTTCATAAAATAATTCATCTTCCTGTCCAACCAATATGTTTCTTCCAAGGTAGCAATGTCAAATATACAATGGACATGAAGGCAAGTTAGTATGAAGAAAGACATGTAAAAGAAAGAAATACAATTCTATTTATTTCAATGTAACAGGAAACAAAATATGATTCACATGAGAATAAGAAGAAAGACATGTAGTATACACATACAACAAAAAAGGTGCAAAGCAGTAGAACAAGCAAAACAAATACAAACAATAAATGAAATACTCAACAATGGAATATGAAATAAGAGTACGGGTATGGACCTCTGTAACTCATCGTCGTCCTCTCCAACCATTCTATTTGTTTAAATGTAGCAATGCAGGAAAAATACAATGTACATGAATGAAGTTAGTATGTAGGAAGACATGTAATGAAGATAAGTTATTATGTAGGAAGGTACGCAACATCTACATACAATAAACTAGGTGAACACATATATAGACAATAAATGAAATACAAAACAACGAAATATGAAATAACAATACAAGCATGTACCTTTGTATCTCCTCTTCCACCGCTGTAGTCAAGACTCCGTCGTTTTCTCCAGCTATTATGTTTGTTTGAATGTGGGAATGCACCAAATACAATGAACATGAATGGAAGCTGGTATGCACCGGAGAATGAGTAATATGTACATACAGTAAATGAGAATCAACGAATAGAATAAAAGACAAGAAGAAACATGAACCTTTGCTTTTTTCCATCCATGGTTGTAAATATATAAAGTCTTTTCCTACCCAAAATATATTACAAGCCACAAAATATTAATAAATTGCATGGCCATAGCTAAACGATTTTGGTTTTCCATTGCAAAGTATCCAGATATAATTCCAGGCATGGAAATATAATTTTGCAGTATTTTTGGTGTACATATCATATCTCAAGTACAAGACAAATTGTATTGTGGTCACACTAGTATCTGTAGAGGATAAAGAACATGTATTGTGATATGGGCACATTCCACCATATATGGTTTATAAGTGCAACTTGCACATGTTTTATTTTAACAAAAAAACAGTGGATATTGCAATTGCACATGTAGTTGTCCAATTATTTTTTGTGCCACTATTTTATATCATGTCAACACTGAAGTATCAACAAAATTTACAGCAAAATAGATCTCGACCTCGCCAAACACGGAAAATAACACAATCATAGGTCCACTCGTGGGTGTAGGGTCTGAACACTGTAAAGTGCCCAAATAATAATAATAATAATAAAATAGCTCCAACTGTCGGCATGGGACCCCAACCCTGCAAAGACGAAGTAAACAAAAGAAAATAGAAAGCACTAAACCAACGAGAAAGCACAAACATGCCCAACTACAACCCCAGGGCCCCAAACTCGTAAACTTGATCCAAACAACAACAAATAGCAACCGACGAACCAACGAACCAACGGACACACAAAAACCACCGAACCAGTAAAAAACATATGTATCTCCAACGATTACAAAACTGCAGCCGAAGCACAGAAGGAACCAGAAACATATGACGAGCATGCCATTAGAAATAAGAAAACATTGTTGCTTGCAAACTGCAAGCAATGAACAACAAAGAAGGAATAGAAAATGAAATTATGGCATGGAAACTTACTCTGAAAGATGAAAGGCAGAAGCGCAGGTCGAATTGTGAACCAAACAACAACAAGGAGCAACCGACAAACCAACGAAGAAGAAGCACCCACTAATCCAGTAAACAAGAGCCTAGAAGAAGTATGAAACATACAATGCCTATTCAACTGGCGGTGGACAACAATATTGTCCAAATTCACTGCAACATTGTATGGAAAATTTCAAGGAAAAATGTACTTTGAGAAGCCTATTTAGATAAACATTTAAGGTTTTCATGTTGTTTAAGGGCCTCACGATATGCAAACATTTAAGTTGTTAGGCTTGTTTGATGACCTCGCACCATGTAAACATTTAAGCTATCGGGCCTATTCAAGTACCTCAAAAAAAGAGTCAATGATATAAACCTTCGGCATGCAAACATTTCAATACAATTACAAAGGAGTAATAATAATGTTTTTAGTTCTATAGTTCTAACAATAGAAGGTTATAAACTTTGGAATTATCGATCACTATAAAATTTGGATATCTAAACATTTCAATATGAATAGTACAAATAAATAAAAAGTACTGTACATGATAAAACTTTGGATATGGCAAGATATAATGCATTGAGAATAGAGAAGTTGGCAATAAGATCTCAAATCTACCATCCAATCAAATCATGACATATATGGGTTTTTTTATTATATAAAAAATAATGCTTTTAGTTCTATATGTCGAACATTAGAAAGTATGCAAAAAATTGTAGCCACACCACAAACTAATATAAAATCAATGAATTATCGATCACTATAGTCCCTCTACGCCTTTGGCAGGGACTAATAATGAATAATTTATCGTGGTTGAACTCTTTTTTTTTTCTAAAAGGATTTCACTCAATATTTATGCTTCTATGGCATACTCGCCCTTGCCCTCCATACTTGGCAATGGGTAGCCACTTCACCATATCATGAAAATTATCCAATCTCAGTCAAATTTCCCAAGTGTAAGTTTTTTAAACGCAAGTAAGTAGTTAGTGGTGGTTAAAATTTTGGAAAATGAAGATGCCTAAGAAAAAAAATGCATTCTTGTGGTTAGTTTTAATAAATAAGGCCTCAACATGGGAGATGACAAAATAAAGGATAAACAAGATCCGATAATTTCTATCTTGTGTATGAAAAATGAGGAAAACATATCACACTTGGTTATTAATTGCCCTTTTCCCAACAAATTTGGAGAGATGTTGGTTAGTGGATTGGGTTTCCTAATGTTTTGAATGGTAATATTGTTGAGGACTACTTAAATTTTTGGTTTCAGAAGCAAGATCTAAAGGACTTTCAAGCCATTCCTTGTCATGTCTTATGAGGCATTTAGCTTGCTCAAAATGCTATTTTATCTTAAAATAAAAAAAAATGGCCTACCTTTCAAGTTTTTTCCTTATTGGACCCTTATATGGTGTCTGCTAAGAATGGTTTACTACACCCTTAGAGATGACATCTGGTAGCTTAAGAAGAATGCATGGGGTGAGTGCCAATGGGTTCAAAGGGGAGGACCAAAATTTCAATGTAATAGAATAATGGTTGTTGAGAAAGGAAATAATAAATTTTATCAAGATAAAATGATAGGATGCTTTATTTGAGGATCGAAGGAAAAAGCTTTTGAAAAAATTTAAACAAAATTATATGAGTAGTGTTGGAGGAGGAAGCAAGAAAGGAGGAGGAGAAGGGAAATGATGTAGATATAATGTGGATTTGAAATAAAGGTGAAACATGATTTTGAGTTAATTGAGGTTAGATAAATTAATTAATTTCATAATATTGGATTGTTGAAAACATGAAGAATTTGGAGTTAGTTTTTTTTTTATAGAAACAGTTATAGAATATATTAATGGGGTGGTCTAGCCACAGAATCGATTACAAAATGGCCTCGAATTTCTTCGGGCCTGTCTTTCTGAACCATTCTACTTCTATAGCTATAGACTTTTGAACTGAACTAGATCCTATACGCCTTCTAAAAGAACTGGTATAAAGTTAATTGCCGAAATTCTAGTCACTGTTTCAGCATATATCTCAGCACTGTTCAAGCATATGTCTTAGCATTGTTTCAACAATTGTTACAACGGTGTTTAAGCATGTGTTCCAGCACTGTTTCAGCTTATGTTCCAGCACTGTGTTTCAACATTATTTCAGTGACCCGGTTCGACTGCGGGTCATTACATCCTTTCTGACTTGAATTTTTTTTTGTTTTTTCCTTTTTTGCACGGTCTGCCATTCTTTTCTTTGATGAGAGTGGATTTCCTTCGGTCGTGGAGGGCCTTCTTCATCAGTTAAGTCAGGGACTTCTTCATCTGCTAAGTCGGCCCAACTTGAGACCTAGAGTTCGGGCTGAGAAATGCCTGGCATTATGATTGGATCAGTTTATGCTTGGGATTTCCCCTTGGGCTCTTTAGGGGAAGGAGGCTCTGGCTCATGAACATAGGAGACTTGTTCCGTTTTCTGTGGAACAATCTCTGTATCTTCCTCACTTGAGGTATCATTAGCCAGTTCTATGCTTTGATGCTTAGGAAGAGCTCCGACCCACCATGTAGCTTTGCGTTGATTCTTGGGGTTTCTATTTTTCTCAAGGAGCTTCTGACATTTGATGGCTAAGTGCCCTGTTTCAAAACAATTTCTGCACCTAAACTGCAGATTCTCGTAGTCTAGTTTCTGCGTCCAAGAATAATTCATCCCTTGAAGAGTGATTTGCGCTAGGAATCCTTTACTGAAACCCATCTCTACACAGATCCGAGCATAGGTAGTGAAGCCACATTTGGTTTCCGAACTGCTACTATGAAACTTGCCAAGAGCGTTTCCAATATGGCTAAGAGAAGAATCCCCCCAAAAATGAAGAGGCAGACCAGGGAGCCTTACCCACACGGGGGCTGTAGGGATGGAAGCTGAGGAGTGGTCGAAAGAAGGGGTCCAGTGCTGCAGAGACAGACCCGACCTGCCCCAGAACCAGGGCCCAGAACTGAAGATCAAATCTCTATCCTCAGCGGAGGCAAAAATAACTACGAAGAAACCTTTAACACAGGGGCGAACGTGAGCTTCGTAGTCGAGGAGGGGAGTCCATTCTGAAGCAATCCAAGCATGCAGATCCGCCAGGCGAGGTCAGTAGTCGTTAAACCTGCAAAACAGAGCATTAGATCTAAAAAAACCCTCGCGGTCCGTCGCTTCCTGAGGTACAGGGATCACTGGATCCAGAGCTTCATGGACCACAAGAGAAAATCCAGAGGAGCGGCCTTGGACCACATCCTTGAAGGAGGTCAGAGCTGGTATAAACGGGGCAACTGAGGACGCGCCTGTCACTGCTTCCGGAGGATGCGGCTGAGCAGAGGAGGGAGGAGCTCCAGACGGGGAGCTAGAGGGGTCGCCCAGGCGTCGAACAAAGGAACGTCTGGGGGGTGAGCTCGGGTGAGGGCCGAGCTCTCGCGAAGAAGCGCGCAGAGCTGCAGAGGAGGTCGCCGCCATCTCTAGGGTTTTTTCACCGCTGAAGAATTTGGAGTTAGTTAAGATTAATTAAGAAAATTAATATTTGTGTTTTTATGTGGTTGAAAATTAAGAAAAATAATGAATTAGTTAAAGTTAACAAGATATATGGACACATTTTCCTTTACCTTAAACTAATTAGGACTAGAAAAGTATATTACTATACTTTGTCTAGATTTTTTGAAAGTTCAAAAATACATTATTAAAATTATAAATATTTTGGAAGTTCAAAAATATATTATTAAAATTATAAGTATTGTTCTCAATATTTTTTTTTAATTTTTTTTAAATGTTTTTAACATTCTTACTAAAATTATGTATAATTATTAACATTTTTAATAACATAATATTCTTACTAAAAAAATTATAATATCATTATATATAATTATTAACATTTTTAATAACATAATTTTCAATAAACCACAAATTTAATATTATCATATTATATATTATTTTAAATTATTTTATTTATTTTAAAATTATTTTTTTAAGTAAATAATAACTTTTTTATAATATTTTAAGTAAATAGTAACTCCGTTAAAAAAATAAAATTAGTAAATGAATGGTGTCTTTGTTGTAGGCAACAAGAGTAATCTACTAAGAATATCTTGCCACCACATATAAAGATAAATATCATTGAAATCTCTGATAATCATTTATTATATTGTTGTGTTACCTTCGTGATCTCTTAAAAATAACTTACCACCACATGTAAAGATAAGTATCACCGAAAAATAAAAGTAAATAATTAATTGCATAAAGGTATGTTAAGTGGGATTGCATAAAGGTTTGTTGAAGTGGGATGGAAATGAGTGTACAAACCCTGTGGTATGTCAATAAAAGACTAGGATACATTCCTCGCAATCACTTTACTTATTATATAGAATATTGATATGAATGTGAAGATATAGAATATAAATATGAATATGAAGGTACTCCACTCCCAACAAAAGAAAAGTAGAAGGAAATAATTAATTGCATAAAGGTATGTTGAACTGGGATTGCATACAAGTATGTTGAAGTGGGATGTAATTGAATTTACGAACCCTGTGGTATGTCAAAAGAGGTTAGGATACATTCAAACCATCACTTTTAAGTGGACATGAAGGAAATATATATAAAATTTCATAGCCATTAACAAAAAAAACTACAAAATGGAGGTTAAATTATTGCTAAAACAAAAAAGAGGTAGAATCACTTCAAAATAAAGAGACTTATAAGAAAACCAAACCAATTTTTTTTCAAAATCTTTATGTTTTAAGAATATATATGAAAAAATAAAAAAAATGACTCAATATACAAAAGAAGTAGGTTAAACTATTATTAAAACACATCACAAAACTTGAAGCAAATTTAACAAACAATTACATTTGTTAAATAAATTCCAAACCTTAAAGACAAATACATGAGCATGTCTATCAAATAATACACATTTTTTTTCTCAATCCAATAGAGAAATATAATAACAATAGGAGAAATAACTATAACATAAAAAAGAAAAGAAAAGAAAGAAAATCCTCACAAGACACTTTGACTCAACTCAACTACCCATCACCCTCTTTAGCTTACTCTGTAAGAACCATCTTCTATGATTTTCTTAGTTGAATATAGAAAGGGATTATGGTATTTTTCACCATTAAAATTAAAAAAACAAAAATAAAAAGCTGAGTCTATAATCACCTCATCCTCAAATTAGTCTCCAAATCAACTATACAACTACAAAACATGGTTAGTTCGAGATCTGATTATTTCATAATAATAATAATAATAATAATAATAATAATAATAATAATAATAATAATAATAATAATAACAATAATAATAATAATAATAATAATAAAAACAATTTCACTTAGAAATATCAACTATAATTAAATTCTTCACATTTCATAAAAACTCAAATTAAAAATAAGCAAGGAATTTATACCTATGTAGAGTTATGACTTTAGTCACAAATCCACATAATAAAATGTATCTTATCCATCAAGTTCATTTTATAAGTCACATACATACAAAATAACAAAAAACATGGTCACTAAACTCTTCATTAAATCCTTGGATTAACCTCCTAATCATTTTTATGCAAAGTTACACAAGGAGGGGCATTACATACTTTCCCCCTTGGAACAAAAGTTGGCTTGAAGTCTTTATGTAATTACTAAAGGCTTGTGCTATACAAATAATATTACATAATAAGGTATTTAACCATATATGCAACATTTAAATATTGAAAGATCTATATCCTTGGCCCCACACCACATTCCTAATTCACATTTAGTGCAAACTTCTCCACAAAGTAAAAAACATACTAACTATTGGAATGAATTCCATTCTAATTTTCCGAATAACTTGTTCATACAAAAAAAATTGGCTTTGTAATTGGCCCCCAAAACAAAAGTTTTGTCAACAACCAACCATGAGTTCCCACATAGGTGAATATATATATATATATATATATATATATATATATATATATATATATATATATATATGGAGAGAGAGAGGAGCTCACACAATCTAAAAAATGAAATATAAATCTACCTCAAGATGAGATTTCTATTTTCAATTTTCTTGATGATTACATACACCACTAATTCCTACTCTACAACAATCTATGTTTTAGGAAATAATTAGATGGATGCTAAACCCAATCTTCAAGGGTTGGCCAAGGTTTACAATTTTATGTGAGCACAACCATTAGCCAAATTGCCATATCCATTTTCTATTACAAGAAGCCAAAGGGATCTTAATTGAACTTACAGTTCATGTGCTTCTCAAAACCACAAGAGATCATTAAACTAATAAGTTAAAATATAAATGTAATTGTTAGGCATAACACCTACACCATCTATTTGGATCCTTACATATGGTACATTAATAATTAGTCAACATTAGTAACTGTCCTAAAAACATCCTTCCTATAACAATAACATGTTTTCTTGGAAGCATTTTATCCTTAGGACATAGCCTACACCCATATATAATCATATGGGTAGTTTATGGAGAAATGCCAAGGCTTTTTATCCCAATAACATGTTTTCTTGGAAGCATTTTATCCTTAAGACATAGCCTACACCCATATATAATCATATGGGTAGTTTATGCCAAGGCTTTTTATCCTAGTGGACATGTGTTCATGTTTTCCTCCATATTGTGTTCATGGAATATATTTTCATTGT
>ML786361.1:268861-307289 GCA_009831015.1 Picea engelmannii | reverse complement strand
CTCATGTTGATCTGATGGTGCAGATTCAGTCGGGATTTCGCATATCGCGAAATCGGGATTTTCGTTGCATTGTTTTCTTTGCACGTTGAAACCCCGATCCCCGAAACTCTGATAACGCCTCCTGTCTACAAGTGGATGGTCCCAATCTCTTCTTGATTTAACGGCTGCGATCAAGTCGCGAAATCGCATATCACGATTTCGGAGTTTTCGATGTCAAGTGGATTGGACATTATAAACTCCCGATCCCCGATTCTTCGATGGCTTATCCCCTTCGCAGCTTCTGCAGATCTGATGGCTGTCGGGTGTCTTCATCCAATCTGACGACTCAGATATTTCTTGGTGGCCCACACACTATCTTTCGTATCGGGAAATCGCATTTCGCGATTTCGGGATTTCTGATGCACTTGTTCACGGGAGTCGCGAAACCCCGATTCCCGATTCTTCGATACGGGCTGTGATCAACGGTCCGGACCATTTCTTATCCAGCGGTCACTGGATCCTTGTCTTCCTTCCTGAGCTCTTACGTCCGAATCCCTAAGGGGTTTTATCCTTCATCTCCTGCCATCTCCGCTGTTGCCATCAATGACAACAGCCATCAACACACATTCGTTGCTTGTTCAATATTTGCCAACATGAATGACATGTAATATCCATACAAAATAGTATTACCTTAAAATATATCCAAACTCATACCATTATACATGAAACAACCTTGGGTCCATTACCCAAACCTTTGTGCTATCAGAATTCGCTACCGGACTTTCTTCAAGGGTTGACATTAATGACAACCTACCTTAATAAACAAGTTTTACATGCAAGTTACTTTTATCCTTCACTCCACCAAGATGCCCATTTATTGGTTCGAAAAATGAGAAGCTTGTCAACGTTTCATTGGAAAACAAAAGTTAGTTGTTTTACCTCTTAAACCTATTGAAGTACAAGTTCATTTCAAAATATGGTGTATGGACTTTATCGGACCAATATTACCACCTTATAGTGCAATTCGTATGTTCATATTGAATGCTATAGACTACTTTATGAAGCGGGTTGAAGAAGTTTCCTTTAGGAATGATATGAAGTAGCAAGTGGTAGAATTCATTTAGTGTAATATTTTATCCCACTTCAGAATCCCTGCTGAGACACTAACTGAAAATGGATCAGCTTTCATGTCTGATGTCATGCTTCACCTTGGTGTCACATATGACATCCAACTTTTTCAATCCTCCACCTATTACCCCCAAGGTAATGGATTGGTTGAATCAACAAATAAAAATCTGATTTTATCCTTAAGAGAATAGTCAAATACAACAAGCGTGATTGGCACACTAAATTAAAATTTGCTTTATGGGCTGACCATACAATCCCAACGACAACTATGGGGCAAAGTCCTTACACTCTGCTCTATGGAAACCCTATTGTTCTACCTATTCACTTGCAAATTCCAGCCTTGATATTGTCTATTGTGGAGGCAGAAGGTGATTTACATTCCTTACAACATCATTTAGACACATTAATCGAACTAGAGGAGGTTAGAAAAGATGCATTCCAACACCTCCAAAAGAAACAAGACATTGTCAAATGTCCCTTTGATAAAAGAGTCACAATCGTAAATTACAAATTAGGGGATGATGTCGTATTATGGGACAAAGCACATAAGGCCCCATCCAAACTTTGCAAGTTTGATTCTTTATGGTTGGGTCCTTACACAATCTACGAGGTTCTAGGGACCAATGCTTTTAGATTAAAAAACTTGGATGGTGAATCACTCTAATTCCCTGTGAATGGTCGCCACCTAAAGTTCTTTTATTCCTGATAAACCTCATCTTTTTGTACATAGGTTGCCACATTTTGATTTTATGCTTGTATGTATTTACTTTTGTTGATTTTATGCTCGTATGTGTTTATTGTTGTTGATTTTCTACTTGTTTGTATTTTCCTTTGTTTCAATTTTGAGCTTTTGGCCTATTTTATTTGAGTTTTTGGGTGTAGGCCCCTTTTGGATTTTCCCTTCATTTTGGCTTGTTTCATTTCAATGTCATAGGTTTCCTGCTTCTCTTCCATTTCTGGTTTGTTTGGTTTTAATCAGAAAGTTAGTTTCCTTGTCTTCATATGGTTGTTTGAAAAGAGTGTCATCCTAGGAGTCCTTCTACCATGTTTTTCCGAAAAGAAAACTATGGATTGGTATCACCTTAAATAGGAGTAAGATTGAATATTATCAAGATAAAGTAAGTGGGGAAATTCTATAGGATTTATCATAACATATCCTGGTAAAGTTGAAACTCGATGGCATGATGGCTTACATAGCTATGTCATTGCAACTGCTCTTTTTCCTTCGAAGTACAATCACTTGAAAGTTTTGAGATATTTCATCATCTTCTATAAAAGTTTTTCATATTTCTTTACTCCCTTGATTGATTGGTTTGCTTGCTAGTTATTTCTTTAGTGGGTCACTGATTGCAAAACATACCCATTCGCTTTTTTGTGCGTTGAGAATAGAAGGCATGCATGAAAATTTGTGTTGAGCCAAAATTCACATTAAGCCTTTATTCTCACGGTTAAGCCCTAATCCGAGTGAGGGACCCATGTCACTTGGGCCACATTGGTAAAAAAAACCTGGGTCATTGTTCCTTTTCTTCTATCCTTTGTGAATATCAATACAAATTATTCTGTATATATTTATTGCACCACTTTCATTCTTCAATTTATTTCTAATGCGAAAAATGGTCCTCATATTACAGTTGGATTCCCCCCCTCACCCACCTCAATTACTTCGAAAGTATAACATTTTACTGAGTATTACAATCTTTCATGCAGGTGATCTTGTTTTTCTACATGCCTCAGAAGAAATTTCCCCTTCAGTGCCAAGAGTGTTGACCCAAAAATATGCTTTGGGCTCAACATCATGTTTATCACTTTCATTTCTTCACAATATGGCCTAAGGGTTTCTCTTAGAAGCCTCTTATTCTCTATTTCCAATCAAATACAATGGTTGGCGACATATTAACCATGGCCCTTTCCCATTAAAGAGTATTAGGAAACAATTTCAAGTCACTTGACATCAGTTCAAGTCAGTTACAGGGTGTCATATTTAGTTGGGTCAGTTCCTTCACTATCAATTTGAGGGATAATAGGGAGAAACAGATTTCAAAATCATGATGTTCACTAGTCTACTATCACCTATTGGAAATATTCATAACATTCATCAATACCCTTATGTCCATCAACATTTTGTCGACACCCAAGCGAGCTCATTCCAACCTTGTCTAGATTGTATTGGGACCATGTTATTTTTCCCTAGGGGAGGCCATCCCAAGATTGATTTTTGAGTTATGAAACCCTCCCATATCATAGTTTGTTATGTCAATGTTTCTCAATTCAGATTCCATGAGTTGAGGACTTAGTTTGCAAACATTTCAACGTTGGCCCCGCTCGCTTATCACTAGGCGGGTCTCGTGAGGACATGGTCTTCCATAGGAAATAAAATAAAGCCTATTATTATGTGGAAGATAAATTTATTTCTTCTTATAGGTATCAGGATAATATTTCCAACGTGATATCATGAGCTTGATTCCGAGTTCGTATGACCAGTCTATGAAGGGAATAACTTTCACACCTTCTAAATGGTTGAAATCCATACATGTGGCTTCTTGTTCAGTTTATGTTCAGATATCTGACCTAAAAATAAAATTTTCCCTAGAGATGATGTAGGAAAATGTGAGACCTTTCCAATGGTATATATTATGCTTGGTTTTGATCCCCGTTTAGTTAGAACGAGCCTTCACAAATTCGTGACTAGTTTCAAAGGCCAAGTTGGTAACAATGATTCAGGGTTACCTTTTTTTTTTAATTGGATCCAAATAAGAAAATCAAGGATTCCATGTTGTAGTAGACTCAGAAACCTTCCTAACGATGCCTCACTTGCCTCATTATCACATCGGATGACCTAGTTAGAGTTTTCACAAGTCTCTTAACTTGTTGAGAAAGAATGTCTTAACCAATTGGCATGATAGAGTTTCAGGGCAGTTAAAACAATGATTAACAACCGCATCACGGAGATCCATTGCCACCTTGTTGAATCACTCATAGATACATTTTCGTCAATACTTTCTTTTCCTCAATTGGACATCGTATGACGATGTGGCACCTTTCTCAAGATTAGGCACTTTTGTGGGCCCAACAACCAAATCAGGGTCTTTGAGCACAAACTTTCCTGGCCAAAATTGAGGGCCTAGGTGGCATGGAATTAGATCACCGATGGCATATTATAGAAAAGCTCGTTGAGACCTTTTCGATGACGTGCTCTGTGCTCTAACTCCATCTCATTTGGAAACATTTTCAGTCTCAACCAAGGAGGTCATTGTCGAAATTCAAAGTCAAAGTCAACCTTTGGCTTGACACACATTTCAAGGAAAATATTAAAAAAATAGTAAAAAATTAAAAAACAATTGAGGGAAAAAGAGGGCATGCCATGTAGTCTCTCCCATTTAAATTAGGAAAATTCAAAAATCAAATTTATGGGAAAATACAAAACCTTCATCCTCTTCCTACCTTAGTTCATTTGGTAGTTTTGTTGAGGAACGGAAGGGCTCTACAACTTGAGCGAAAGTAGAGGGGGGTTCCAGAAAACATAAGCATGGTTTCCATGGCAGCAGGAGTAGGCCATTTAGTTTCCAGAGCATGTGACTTCTCTTACTAGCCGACTTTGTTGGTCAGTGGCTATCTCTAGTGGATGTCAGTGGCTCTTGGTGTAGCTCATCGCCTCTAACAAATCCCTGACGACTTCTCCCTCCTACTGTCAATTCTCTTTCTCACCACATCTTGTCGCGTACAACAAACTGTTTGCAAAATATCCTTGGCAGCTGCACACACCATGAGATGCCAACCTCCACGACTCTTTCTCTTTGTTGGGCCAACTTTTCTAGAAGTCAATCCACTTACAACCCTGCTGTCGCACGGATCTTTCTCTGGCGGTTGCGACTGCACTTCAGCAACCCACGACCTGCATTCTCATCTCTTTGTCGACATTGTGGCTGCCACAACCTTTCTCTACTCGATCTACTCATGGTGACACATATATTTACCAACGATCAACTCCCACACTCACCCACAACTCTTTATCGCTTCCTACAGGTCTCCTCCTCACGTGGATCATTGCTTCAATTCACTCAGTCAATCAAATCCACCCAATCTTATAGCCCAATTTGTATACTCAGGCAATCTGTACATTTTACAGATCGTACAAATCATACGACGAATGTACAACCGTTCTATGATGGTTGTACAATTCTCTCTCTCTCTTTTTTTAATTTAACCCCACAATTTGCAGACCTAAAAAATAATTTTCCTGCAAACCTTCAATATAAAAAAAATTCTCGTTGGAAATATGATCTCAGTGAAAATCTGGTTTCTCCTCTTCAGAAATGTAGCTCTGATACCATGTTAATTTATATTAACCTAACACCCGACTAATAAATCTGAATAAAATCACTTTATTAATTATTAGCACAACTAGTTTATTAACAAAATTAATCAGTGGAAGCATAAAACATAAACCAATCACATTGCATAAATATTTTGGGTAAACACCCCTAGAAAAAACCCTAAGGTAAAACCAATACCTTGTTGATTTTATTCATTAAAATCTTGGGCTCCCATCCGAGGATAATGGCCCATCAGAGGAATACAATGCAACAATATCCTATCCCACCTTGTTGTTATGTTCCTTGCTCTCCTTTGCACCCTTCCTCATCCCTTCCCACTCACACTTGGATGATCTTCTCTTCACCCACTCAATGATATCTCCTCATTGTCCACTCAATGTGTCTCATCCTCTCACCTAGGCCTCCTTTTATTAAATTGAGTTAACCCTAAATCCAAAACCATAGATCTTCTCCAAAGTGATCAATGATTGAGATCTAATCACACTTTCACTTTATATCTAGAAGCTAACACTTAATCAATTCACTTAAGTTACTAATGCCAAAAAATTAGGCATTTAACTTAATTAATCTCACATTAATAAAAAAAAATGTCATTCACTTTAATTATTACTCATAGAGTAAACTTTCTAAGGTTCTGAGAGGTTACAAGGAAGACTTCCACATGCTAGACATTGAGCCTATGTGGAAGTACTTGTCTGATGCTAATACATCAACAAGGGGCATCCTTCCAAAATTTTCAAAGGATTATGTGTGGCCACAAAGGAACTCCACGTGAAAGTGAAGTGGGTGGTTCAAAGTAACAACTTCCAAAAGAAAGGGTGTGACAGCTACTAAAAAATGGTTGTGGAGAGTTCAAGTGCAAAGGAAGGTGACTCCATGTGAAAGGGGGTATTTCCCTCACAAGGAAACCGATACCCTTAGCTCAGATAGATTGGAGAAAGGCGTTTCTTGTATTTTTTGTGCAGGTGGAAGGGTGATAAATACCTAGAGTGGGATCTCGAAAGCTACATCATCCAAGGACATGTGAGGACAACCTTCATAAAAAGGATGCACTTTCCTTCCATTCTCATAGAATAATAAGATATATTTGATTGATCTAGGGTCTAAAATTAGTGTTGTCTATCCCTCTGTCTTTCTTGGATCAAGGGCAGATCCAAGGGATCTTTGGTTAGTCTATTGACTAGAATCCTCTATAAAAATGATAGAATGTGAAGTGTTAGTTTAGCGCCTCCAGAAGGCCTTAGACTTAGGAATTCATCATTTTTTGGTAAGTGGGGATTTAGAGTTAGTCGTGAACCAAATCATAGATAAATATGTGGTTCATAACCCTCGCCTCAAATAGTAATACCGAAAGGATAATGATATTTTTGAAAAGTTCTCGTCTTTCAACATTCAAGCTATACCTAGGGCCACAAACCACGTAGTTGATACATTGGCCTTAGTTGGTTCATGCTTTAATTTATATTTCGTAAGGTCCGTCAAGGATATAAAAGTCCAAATATTACATAGGCCTGAGTTACATGATAACATTGACTCTTGACAAGTTTTTGATACTGATGAACAAATTTGTAGATTCCTTCAAAAAAAGGAGGAATTTGAAGATTTTCATATCTCCCATGAGTTAGAACGGGAAACTGGGGATATAATTCAATTGAAAACAAATAAGGTTTGTCCATGTTGGAATCCATGTTTGATTCCAACAATTCCTCTACCTCTACACCTAGTATTGATAGTGAATTTGTTAGGAAAGTGCAAGAAACCATTCCTATAAATATGGTAACAAAGAAAGATCCAAAATTGGTCTATATAGGGTCAAAATGTTCTCCTTTCGAGATAGCTCAAACAAAAATCTTAATGAATTTCAAAGATGTCTTTTCCTGGTCCTATGAGGACCTCAAGGTTTTCAATATGCAGGAAATAATCCATGCCATACCGATAATCCCTTATTCAAAGCATTACAAGCATAAACAACGGAAGAACAACCATGCTTTATCATGAACAATTAAGTCTGAATTAGACAATATGGAAGCAACATGGATCATATAATATGTTTTCTATTCACAATGGGTATCCAATTTGGTTCCCGTAAGGAAGAAAACTTGTGATATTCGGTCGTGTGTTGATTTTCAACATTTGAATAAAGTGTCCTTAAAAGACAACTACCCCGTCCCACCCATGGAGCAGATCCTCCAACAAGTCTCTGGGGCTCAAATGATGTCCCTTTTATATGATTTCTAAGGTTACAATTAGATATCCCTAAAACCTTCTAATAGTCACAAAACAACCTTCACTACCCATTGTGGAACATATGCATATCACAAGATGCATTTTGGTTTGATTAATGTTAGAAGTACCTTTCAATGTGTCATGGTCATTACTTTCAAAGGCTTGTTGGGTAAGAGTATAGTTTTCTACTTCGACGAACCCACAATTTTCTCCAAAGAACGAGGTAGTCATTTTGACCACCTGAAGCAAGTGCTTCTTAGATGTCATCAGTTTGGCATATCCTTAAAATTTCCTAAGAAGACTATTTTCGGTGTCATAGAGGGAAATATTTTGGATCACATTGTGTCTTAAGAAGGTGTCAAAGTGGACCCTGAGAGAGTAGTAGCAATCAAAAGGCTTCCCTTACCTACCAATTAAAAGTAGATGTAATCTTTCTTTGGAAAGATAAACTTCCTAAGATGCTTCATTCCTGATTTTGCTCAAGTTTTCAAACCTCTAAATCAACTAATGAAGAAGGAAATTCAATTCAAATGGGGCCCTCCATCATATCATGCTTTTGATTCTAATAAGAAATTCATTGCTTCGACACCTCTATTGATTAGTTCTAATCACTCTAAAGACTTTGTCATGTACACTAATTCATCAGAGGAAACTATTTCTGCAATCTTATTGCAAAAGTACCATGGGGAAAACCTTAGGCCAATCTCCTTTGTAAGTCAGAATTTGAAGACAGATCAACTGAACTATTATCAACTTGAGAAACATGATTATTCCTTGTACAAATACTTGGAGCTATTCCGACATTACATCCAAGGCCACAAAGATTAGGTCTTTGTGCCTACATCCCTCTTAGTCGCTGCTTTGAACCAAACTGAACTGCATAGTAAGTGGTCCAAATGGATCATGTGCATGCAAGAATATGACTTGGATATTAAACCAATGAAAACCATAAGGGGAACAGGGTTGGTTGAATTTCTAACTCAATCCCATGCCTCGGTCATAGTTGAATCACCTCAACTAGAAGACTTGATTTATTATGAAGAAATGGTTAATGAAACTAAGTTGGTCTCACAACCATGGTACAAACCTATTATATATTTTCTGATGAATGGTGTTTTCCCACTAGAAATGGATACTAAATCCAAGAAAACACTTTGCTTACAAGTTGTTCAATATGTCTTATAAGATCAGATCCTTTATAGGAGAAACCTTAATGGGATTTTTTCATGTTGTCTGACTCCTGATCAAGCCCAAATGACAATTGAACAATGTCATTCTAGGGTTTTTGGAGGTCACTTTTAAGCCAAAACCATAATAGCAAAAGTTTTGTTGGATTACTGAGAGGGGGGGTGAATCAATAATAGAAAAAATTAATCCTTTTTAACCATATAATCCAAGTGTTATATCAATGTAGGATTATCATCCAATAACTGCAGAGTAAATAAGAAATGAACAAATGAAAAATCATACACATACACAGTACACCAGTGTTTTACGTGGAAACCCAAAACGGGAGAAAACCACAGAATGTTTTTTCTTATATGTCTTGAATAATTACATTCATTAGAAGCACCAACTTCCTTTGTTTTCCAGTTGCAACTGGAAGGAGGCTCCAACCCCCTTGTTTATCAGGCTACAACCCGAGGGAAGATCCAACTCCCCTATTCTCTGGCTACAACCAGAAGGAGGCTACAACCCCCTATGTTCTCTGGCTGCAACCGGAAGGTGGCTACAACCATCTGTCCTTGCCCTGTCCAACCGCCCTGAAGTAGAAATAGAATGATGGAACCACTGTCACATTATCACTGTGATATATACCACTGTAAACCTGTACCAATAAACTTGAACCATGCATCAACCATGCATCAACCTGTACCTCAACCTGTACCATAAACAAGTGCATCAACCATGCACCAACCTGTAATCAACCTATACCATAAACAAGTGCATCCAACCATGTACCAAGTATGTACCAATCATGTTTCAACTACTCATCAACTATGACTCATAAAAATGTACCAACATCATCAACTATACACCTCATGTATGTGCCAACTCATCAACTACTTGTCTCAACCATGTACCCAACATGTACCTTAACCAAAATCCCTCATCAATTTCATCATCCAAATATGATTTGCAACTCTATAATAGACCTGGTGTATATGATCACATACCTACAAAGCTTCCTTAACTTTTACAACAAGAGACTAGCATTTTCATCAAACTTTTCTTTAGTCTCACATGACTAGTTTGGGATTAGTCAACAACCCTAACTTGAAATAATCATAACTATGTACCTGTAACGAATAAAGATCTAAAAATAGTACACAATGTTATTCAGTTTGTTATATGTAATTCCTCTAGGTTTCACTACTTGGAACCTCTCAGAAAAGGAGTTATAGCAAAAATGTCACACCTTGCTGGATTTTCGCTTATTCTAGAGAGCGATCTTGTGGAGCGTGCCCCGCACAAAATATTTGTTGAATGTATTTGAAAATGTTACACAGAATACTACAGACTGTACTCTAACCAACACATTTTTCTTACTAAATTTATATATGTTATGAAGAAGTTATGATGTTTTTACCCGAAACACCTGTTTTAGACTAGTTTCAAGACTAACCACAAACCCTATTTTCCACGGAGTGTAACTCCAAAAATAAAACGACCCACAAGCTGAAATTTTTACCACAGATACTTGGATATGTTTCCTCAATGGTATATCAATTTCACGGTCAGAATCATTCTATAAAAAACGTTATTGCGAAAATGGTGAGATGACCTGTAAATAACATACCTTAGAAAGCATCATCAAAATAATTTATCCTCCCTTGAATTCCAACCTTTTTTCCTTCACCTTCCATCTGAAATTCGTCTTAGATATCATTTGGTTACCACATTCACCTATATATATATATATATATTCAATATTCTCAAGTGTGATGTAAAATCAGAGAGCCTTGCCTCTTATTTATACTCTCCAAGTAGATTCCTTAGAAGCATCTTCTAGGTCACCTTGCCCACTTTCCTTATTTTAGGGTTAACCCACTTCTAATTTCTCCATTAAATTTATTATTTAAATAATTCATTTTGTATTCACTTTGAATTATAGTACACTCATCACTTCACTTTATTATTTACCTTCTAAAATCTCTTAAACCACTTTAACTACTTTGACTTTTTGGGGCTTCTAGATGACATATGAGGGTCCTCCAACTTCGTAAGGCCATAACTCTCAAACTATGAGGAGTTATGTGACGTTCCACATACCACCAGAAATGGAATGACATTTAATATCCATATATAATAGTCTTACCTACAAATATATCAAAACTCATACCATTATCCATCAAACAAACTTGGGTCCATTAACCAAACTTGGGTTCTCCAACTTCTCATGGCCATAACTCTCTAATCGTGAGGAGTTATGTGACGTTCCATATACCACCGGAAATGGAATGACATGTAATATCTATAAAAAACAGTATTACCTTCAAATATATTAAAACTCATACCATTATACATGAAACAACCGTGGGTCCATTATCCAAACCTTTGTGCTATCAGAATTCGCTACCGAACTTTCTTCAAGGGTTGACATCAATGACAACCAACCTTAATCAACAAGTTTTACATGCAAGTTACTTTTATCATTCACTCCACCAAGATGCCCATTTATTGGTTTGAAAAATGAGAATCTTGTCAACGTTTCACTGGAAAACAAAAGTTAGTTGTTTTACCTCTTAAACCTATTGTAGTACAAGTTCATTTCAAAATATGGTGTATGGACTTTATCGGACCAATATTACCACCTTATAGTGCAGTTCATATGGTCATATTGAATGCTATAGACTACTTTATGAAGTGGGTTGAAGAAGTTTCCCCTAGGAATGATATGAAGTAGCAAGTGGTAGAATTCATTTAGTGTAATATTTTATCCCACTTCAGAATCCCTGCTGAGACACTAACTGAAAATGGATCAGCTTTCATGTCTGATGTCATGCTTCACCTTAGTGTCACATATGACATCCAAATTTTTTGATCATCCACCTATTACCCCCAAGGTAATGGATTGGTCGAATCAACAAATAAAAATCTGATTTGATCCTTAAGAGAATAGTCAAATACAACAAGCGTGATTGGCACACTAAATTAAAATTTGCTTTATGGGTTGATCGTACAATCCCAAAGACAACTATGGGGCAAAGTCCTTACACTCTACTGTATGGAACCCCTATTGTTCTACCTATTCACTTGAAAATTCTAGCCTTGATATTGGCTATTGTGGAGGCAGAAGGTGATTTACATTCCTTACAACATCATTTAGACACATTAATCGAACTAGAGGAGGTTAGAAAAGATGCATTCCAACACCTCCAAAAGAAACAAGACATTGTCAAATGTCCCTTCGATAAAAGAGTCACAATCGTAAATTACAAATTAGGGGATGATGTCCTATTATGGGACAAATCACATAAGGTCCCATCTAAACACTACAAGTTTGATTCTTTATGGTTGGGTCCTTACATAATCTACGAGGTTCTAGGGACCAATGCTTTCAGATTAAAAACCTTGGATGGTGAATCACTCTAATTCCTTGTGAGTGGCCGCCACCTAAAGTTCTTTTATTCCCGATAAACCTCATGTTTTTCTACATAGGTTGCCACATTTTGATTTTATTCTTTTATGTATTTACTTTTGTTGATTTTATGCTCATATGTGTTTATTGTTGTTGATTTTCTACTTATTTGTATTTTCCTTTGTTTCAATTTTGAGATTTTGGCCTATTTTATTTGAGTTTTTGAGTGTAGGCCCCTTTTGGATTTTCCCTTCATTTTGGCTTGTTTCATTTCAATGTCATAGGTTTCCTGCTTCTCCTCCATTTCTGGTTTGTTTGGTTTTAATCAGAAAGTTAGTTTCCTTGTCTTCATATGGTTGTTTGAAAAGAGTGTCATCCTAGGAGTACTTCTACCATGTTTTTCCCAAAAGAAAACTATGGATTGGTATCACCTTAAATAGGAGTAAGATTGAATATTATCAAGATAAAGTCAGTGGGGAAAGTCTACAGGAGTTATCATAACATATCATGGTAAAGTTGAAACCCGATGGCATGATGGCTTACATAGCTATGTGATTGCAACTGCTCTTTACTCAAAAACTTATGATGTAACATTTTCCAAGCAACGCTCTTTTTCCTTCGAAGTATAATCACTTGAGAGTTTTGAGATATTTCATCATCTTCTGTAAAAAAAATTCATATTTCTTTACTCCCTTGATTGATTGATTTGCTTGCTAGTTATTTCTTTAGTGGGTCACTGATTGCAAAACATACCCATTCGCTTTTTGTGCGTTGAGAATAGAAGGCATGCATGGAAATTTGTGTTGAGCCAAAATTCACATTAAGCCTTTATTCTCACGGTTAAGCCCTAATCCGAGTGAGGGACCCATGTCACTTGGGCCACATTGGTCAACAAAACCTGGGTCATTGTTCCTTTTCTTCTATCCTTTGTGACTATTAGTACAAATTCTTCTGTATATATTTATTGCACCACTTTAATTCTTCAATTTATTTCTAATGCGAAAAATGGTCCTCATACTACAGTTAAATTCCCCCCCTCACCCACCTTGATTACTTCGAAAGTATAACATTTTACTGAGTATTACAATCTTTCATGCAGGTGATCCCGTTTTTCTACATGCCTCAGAAGGAATTTCCCCTTCAATGCCAAGAGTGTTGACCCAAAAATATGCCTTGGGCTCAACATCATGTTTATCACTTTCATTTCTTCATAATATGGCCTAAGGGTTTCTCTTAGAAGCCTCTTATTCTCTATTTCCAATCAAATACAATGGTTGGGGACATATTAACCATGTCCCTTTCCCATTAAAGAGTATTAGGAAACAATTTCAAGTCACTTGACATCAGTTCAAGTCAGTTACAGGGTGTCATATTTAGTTGGGTCAGTTCCTTCACTATCAATCTGAGGGATAATAGGGCGAAACAGATTTCAAATTCACGATGTTCATAACATTCATCAATACCCTTATGTCCATCAACATTTTGTCGACACCCAAGTGAGCTCATTCCAACCTTGTCTAGATTGTATTGGGACCATGTTCTTTTTCCCTAGGGGAGGCCATACCAAGATTGATTTTTGAGTTATGAAACCCTCCCATATCATAATTTCTTATGTCAATGTTGCTCAATTCAGATTCCATGAGTTGAGGATTTAGTTTGCAAACATTTCAATGTTGGCCCCGTTCGCTTATCACTAGGTGGGTCTCGTGAGGACATGGTCTTCCATAGGAAATAAAATAAAACCTATTATTACGTGGAAAATAAATTTATTTCTTCCTATAGGTATCAGGAAAATATTTCCAATGGGATATCATGAGCCTGATTCCGAGTTCGTATGACTAGTCTATGAAGGGCACAACTTTCACACCTTCTAAATGGTTGAAATCCATACATGTGGCTTCTTGTTCAGTTTATGTTCAGATATCTGACCTAAAAAGAAAATTATCCCTAGAGATGATGTAGGAAAATGTGAGACCTTTCCAATGGTATATATTATGCTTGGTTTCGATCCCTAGTTAGTTAGAACGAGCCTTCACAAATTCGTGACTAGTTTCAAAGGCCAAGTTGGTAACAATGATTTAGGGTTAATTTTTTTTTTAATTGGATCCAAATAAGAAAATCAAGGATTCCATGTTGTAGTAGACTCAGAAACCTTCCTAACGATGCCTCACTTGCCTCATTATCACATCGGATGACCTAGTTAGAGTTTTCACAAGTCTCTTAACTTGTTGAGGAAGAATGTTTTAACCAATTGGCATGATAGAGTTTCAGGGAAATTAAAACAATGATTAACAACCTCATCACGGAGATCCATTGCCACCTTGTTGAATTACTCAGAGATACCTTTTTGTCAATACTTTCTTTTCCTCAATTGGACATTGTATGACAATGTGGCACCTTTCTCAAGATTAGGCACTTTTGTGGGCCCAACAAGCAAATCAGGGTCTTTGAGCACAAACTTTTTTGGCCAAAATTGAGGGCCTAGGTGGCATGGAATCAGATCACCGATGGCATATTCTAGAAAAGCTCGTTGAGACGTTTTCGATGACGTTCTCTGTTCTCTAACTCCATCTCATTTGGAAACATTTTCAGCCTCAAGCAAGGAGGTAATTTTCAAAATTCAAAGTCAAAGTCAACCTTTGACTTGGCACACATTTCAAGGAAAATATTAAAAAAATAGTAAAAAATAAAAAAAAAATTGAGGAAAAAAGAGGGCATGGCATGTAGTCTCTCCCATTTAAATTAGGAAAATTCAAAAATCAAATTTATGTGAAAATACAAAACCTTCATCCTCTTCTTCCCTTAGTTCATTTGGTGGTTTTGTTGAGGAACGGAAGGGCTCTACAACTTGAGCGAAAGTAGAGAGGGGTTCCAGGAAACATAAGCATGGTTTCCATGGCAGCAGGAGTAGGTCATGTAGTTTCCAGAGCATGTGACTTCTCTTACTAGCTGACTTTGTTGGTCGGTGGTTATCTCTAGTGCATGTCAGTGGCTCTTGGTGTAGCTCATTGCCTCTAGCAAATCCCTGACGACTGCTCCCTCCTACTGTCGACTCTCTTTCTCACCACATCTTGTCACCTACAACAACTTGTTTGCAAAATATCTTTGGCAGCTGCACACACCATGAGATCCCAACCTCCATGGCTCTTTCTCTCCGTTGGGCTCACTTTTCTAGAAGTCAATCCACTTACAACCCTGCTTTCGTACAGATCTTTCTCTGGCGGTTGCGACTGCACTTCAGCAACCCACGACCTGCATTCTCATCTCTTTGTCGACATTGTGGCTGCCACAACCTTTCTCTACTCGATCTACTCATGGTGACACATCTCTTTACCAACGATCAACTCCCACACTCACCCACAACTCTTAATTTCTTCCTACGGGTTTCCTCCTCACGTGGATCATTGCTTCAATTCACTCAGTCAATCAAATCCACCCAATCTTATAGCCCAATTTGTATACTTAGGCAATCTGTACATTGTACAGATCGTACAAATCATACGACGATTGTACAACCGTTCTATGATGGTTGTACAATTCTCTCTCTCTCTCTTTTTTTTAATTTAACCCCACAATTTGTAGACCTAAAAAATAATTTTCCTGCAAACCTTCAATATAAAAAAAATTCTCATTGGAAATATGATCTCAGTGAAAATATGGTTTCTCCTCTTCAGAAATGCAACTCTGATACCATGTTAATTTATCTTAACCTAACACCCGACTAATAAATTTGAATAAAATCATTTTATTAATTATTAGCACAACTAGGTTATTAACGAAATTAATCAGTGGAAGCATAAAACATAAACCAATCACATTGCATAAATATTTTGGGTAAACACCCCCAGAAAAACCCCTAAGGGAAAACCAATACCTTGTTGATTTTATTCATTAAAATCTTGGGCTCCCATCCTAGGATAATGGCCCATCAGAGGAATACAATGCAACAATATCCTAGCCCACCTTGTTGTTATGTTCCTTGCTCCCCTTTGCACCCTTCCTCATCCCTTCCCACTCACACTTGGATGATCTTCTCTTCACCCACTCAATGATATCTCCTCATTGTCCACTCAGTGTGTCTCATCCTCTCACCTAGGCCTCCTTTTATTAAATTGAGTTAACACTAAATCCAAAACCATAGATCTTCTTCAAAGTGATCAATGATTGAGATCTAATCTCACTTTCACTTTATATCTACCAGCTAACACTTAATCAATTCACTTAAGTTACTAATGCCAAAAAATTAGGCATTTAACTTAATTAATCTCACATTTATATAAAAAAATGTCATTCACTTTAATTATTACTCATAAAGTAAACTTCCTAAGGTTCTGAGAGGTTACAAGGAAGACTTCCACATGCTAGACATTGAGCCTATGTGGAAGTACTTTTCTGATGCTAATACATCAACAAGGGGCATCCTTCCAAAAATTTCAAAGGGTTATGTGTGGCCACAAAGGAACTCCACGTGAAAGTGAAGTGGGTGGTTCAAAGTAACAACTTCCAAAAGAAAGGGTGTGACAACTACTAAAAAATGGTTGTGGAGAGTTCAAGTGCAAAGGAAGGTGACTCCATGTGAAAGGGGGTATTTCCCTCACAAGAAAACCGATACCCAATCATAATGATAGAGACCATATGCAAGAGCCCATTCTCTGAATATCATCGTTGATGGGAAAGAAGGGTTAAAACTAGGATGCCAAAAAAGGAGGGTGGACACAAGCTATGTTAATTGGGAAATACAGAACCCTAAATGAAAAAAGAAATCACCACCCAAAAGCTCAATACAACAAGGAAACAAAGAACATGCAATTATATGATTTAGTGCCAAAAGGTCAACTAAGCTACCAGAAAAATCCAAAATACTTTTCCAAAAAATAAATCTGAACAAAACTTTATACATCAAAATTTGTATACCTTTTCAAAATTAACACCACAAACCAGTGGAGAGAAATATTCGTATTTGAGGTAAACAAAAGCCTTTTTCAATAAACAAAAACCAGTGGAGAGAAATATTCGTATTTGAGGTAAACAAAAGCCTTTTTCAATAAACAAAAAAGTTGAAATTAACTAAAAAGACCACTCCAAATGCAATGGAATTGATAGAGTTTTTCTAGGATACAACAATTTTTCTAAGAGTAAGAAATAACTTTTGATATTCAAGAGCATATCTAGAGAGCTTCAAAGGTTTGTTTACATAACTAAAAGAAGATATTTTCATATCTACAAACAAGAAAAGATAATACTAAACTTGATTGTTGATTCGAAATAAAAAATAACAAAATATTCAAAAGCATCTTAGTGATCTTGGAGTAGGGATAATCCTATCCATGCTTTAACACGATGTAGAAATTCAACATGGTCAAATAAAGAGTTAACTCATAAAACACATCAAGAAAATAACACCATGATAAAACCGTCAAGAGAGAAACATATATAGAGAGAACTCATTTCTATCATGTATTCATCGTCATCACTTAATCATCTTAAGGATTCCCGTGAAGAAATGGTACAAAACTCTTTATAAAAGTATTATGCATAACTAAATCATTAATGTCATTATTCTTTATATAATCATTATGCATAATTAAATCATTAATACCATTAACTAGTTACAAAACTCTTTATATAAGCATTATGTATAACTAAATCATTAATGTCATTAACCACCTCATTAATGCCATTAACCACCTTATAGATGGAATCCACTAACCATCATAACAAAAGACAAGATAATGTTGGTTACATTATCTACATTAAATTTCCACATAACGTACTATCCACACCAACAATATCACAACAAATCCTATCAATTAACATTATTTTATCAATTATCTCAATACTTAGTTTACTTTATCCTTATAACTCTTCTCAATCACTTCCCTAACCACTCATTTTAATAGTGAATTTCTATGCCTTTTAATTTGTTTTAATTCCCTGTAAAACATCTCTATTTATTTATCTTTAATTTTATCAATATATCTATGATAAGTAGTGTTAGTGGTTTTGAATTGAGACTAAATTAAATGTTAATTGATAATTTTGAATTGAGATTTCCCAAGTTTAAATGGAATATATTTTTAAAAAATATCTCTCAATGCAAATTATTACACGAATGTACATTTAATTGTGTTATAAATCATATTTTTTTTCTCAACCAACTTTGAAAATCAAAACTTCTTGTTATTTTTCCTTACACGAAAAGAAGGAGAGTTTCATAGATGATACATGATTTGGTCTACTTAGGATAAAAAATATATCTTATAGTGTGAAGTACAATAAGGTTGTATAGGATTTCATGATTGTATAGGGCATCACAGGCTAACAATCCCCCCTCAATCATAAATCTGAGCAATAATACCAACAAGATAATAAGAATTGGTATCATCTCCAAGTCTTCAATTTGAAACCCCTAATATAAGTCTTAATGAAGAACTCCCTAAGAAAACACCAAATTTGGATGTTGAAAACTCATAGAATCTGAAAATTCCCACTGTGTAAATTTGTGAGCTATAACACCTATAATTGTTCACTGACATGAACTCAAATATATGATTAGAGTGAAAAATGAGAAGTGAATCAACAACAAGTCTGATACATCCCTGCAAATTCCTAACAACTCAATCAAATTCCAAGTAACATTGCAGAAGGATCTAGTGGTCCTCTATTAGGTCAAATGATCATCTAGATGAACAAAATGTCCACAAAATTTCTCTTAGAAAATGACACATACTGCAATGTCAATTAGCAACCCAATCATCAATTTGAATTTCAGTAAGATTCAACTGAACCATAATTATTCTAAATAAATACTAAGTTGTAAACTAGGTGTACTACTAGCACTACTCAAATCTCAAATCTTGTTGGAAAAAACCTCAAAATGCCCAATTGACAATTTATCACAAGTGATAAAATCTTTGCAATGCTCTTGTTGTTATTGTTGTCTCCCATTTGGAATTTTGTTTATCTAAGACTGCCATGTATAGATTGTTGTTTCTAATTTGGCATTTTTGTTTGTTTTTGTTGAAACTTCAAGTCTGACAATCATCATCAATATCCCCCCCTTAATCAACTGAAAGGTGAGGAATATTGGATTTTCATGTGGGTTACCATGAACCAATTCATCACTATATCTGGTGGTTTTTGGTTGACCACTAGCCATTTTCACTTCATTTGGTGGTTTCATTTTACCACTAAATATTTTTACTCTTTAATGTACTCTCCCTCCTCTTAAGGTGCAAGCATGTTTCATCAATGCACTCCCCCCATTGAAGTGGGAGAGAGTAACATTCTCATTTCATTTGTGAACATCCCCCTTGGTTAAGGTTCAAGGAGAGAAGATTGAATGACTATCTACTTCAAGATATGTCTTTACTCAAGAGAGAATTCTATGATAACACTGATACAACTTCTTGCCTATCAATGACCATTGCCAAGGATTGATCCACCCATAGTGAATCTTTAATATTGCAGATTATTTACTATGGAGCATCTATCGGATAAATGATTATGCGTTATGCAAATTTCATAAGGATGGAGATTAAAACACCAATTATATATATGACCAACTCAATGATAATGTTGGCACTTCGCATTATCATGTTGAACTGGAACATGTGTAGTTGAAACTTCTTGAATGAATCCTATACTTTAGAAGTGGATTGGTCTAGAATAGTCGGGAATATTAAAGGTTACTTCCTTATCATATCCAAGTCTTTTTATGTGTTTGTTGTTTTTTAGTTCTTCCCAAGGTGTGATAATGGGCTTGGAAAGAGTATGTTGAACCAGTTCATGAATAACTTCATCCTCATCTGAAACTGCAACTAAAACCATTTCATTGATTTGGACCTTCAACCAGAGCCAGAGTCGCCATAGAAGGAAACCAACTATGCTATGGTTGAAGGTCCAATGTAATATTCCTTATAGGCCCAAAAATGTAACTAAAGCCTGAAAATTACATCTACATTTATACCAAAGAATTATTTTTTATTCTAAACTTAGGGGGAGAATCCCATTGCTAAAACAAAAACTAGCAATAAAAATGATGAACTTGGCATACACGCAAAATTGTCATTAGATTGGCCCCGGGGGGAGAGTAATAGGATTCTTTGTTTTGTCTCCAGTCAAAGGTACCACTTCATCATGGTTTCCACTTGCGTCCATATGTAGAGAGAGGTGTTGGTCCATAAGATCGAGGAAATATTTGGGATATGAGACCTCACTTATTAACTAAAAAATTATCTATTGAAGCATGCTTAGGGAACTGAGTATTCGCTTCAAGTTCCCATCCTCTTATGGGAATGGAATTACAGAGGATAATTCCCCATGGGCTCGGCTATAATTCCCTCGAGGGGACCCTTGTGGAGGATTGGTTGAAGAAGGTGAGGTCAGGAGAGATTTTGGAGCAAAACCCAGTGAATTCCCATGGAAATCAAACCATTCGATCTTGCATCCCCATCATGTTGAAGTGTTTCCACTCTCTTTCTTGTGCTTAGATGTTGACCTAGGGATAAAAAATATATCTTATAGTGTGAAGTACAATAAGGTTGTGTAGGACTTCATGATTGTATAGGGTGTCACAGGATAACAATCCCCCCTTCAATCATAATTATGAGTAATAATACCAACAAGATAATAAGAATTGGTATGATCTCCAATTCTTCAATTTGAAACCCCTAATCTAAGTATTAATGAAGAACTGCTTGAAAAAACACCAAATTTGGATGTTGAAAACTCATAGAATCTGAAAATTCCCACTGTGTAAACTTGTGAGATATAACACCTATAATTGTTCAATGACATGAACTCAAATATATGATTTGAGAGACTTATTCACATATTCCACTTGACCATTCACTTGTGGGTAGTAGGGTGATGAATGTTCTTGCCTCAAGCCAAGCTCCGACGTTAACTCAGACATCATTTTATTTTGGAAGTGACTTCCATGGTCAGCGGAAATCTCCTTCGGGATGTCGAACCTTGCTACTATCTGGTTAAAAATGAAAAGAGTTGTTGTTTCTCCATCATTGTTAAACGTTGGCATAGCCTCGAACCACTTTTTGAAGTAGTCTACCTCTACGATGATATAATGATTCCCCCTGGCTGAAGCTGGGTGGCATGTAGTAAAATCAATCCCCCACTTAGTGAAGGGACCAACAACGATGACGAGAAACATGGGAGCAATATGTGCCCTCATATTTCGAAAGAAGATCTAACACGGGTGGCACTTCTTAACCGACTCAACGCAATCTTTGATTAACGTAGGCCAAAAGTAACTGACACCTAGAATCTTTTGGGTTGTTTCCAACCCAGACCAATGACCACCACATGCTCCAGTGTGGCAGTCGTTCAGAATGAGCTCTGCCTCCTTGTGTATAAGGTACCGGTGAAGAATGAAATCTACACCTTGATGATACAAAGTGTCATTGAGTATGAGATGGTTTCGTGCCTGATGGCGAAATCGTCGACGCTCATCGCGGGAAGCAGAAGCAGGGAATTCAGAGTCTGGAGATAGACTAGTATATCTCCATACTAGGGGTATGAAGATGCGATCATAAAAAGATCTAATTTGATAGGCGATTCTTTGGGCGTAACATCACTTGATTCGACCGGAAGTTCCGAAATAAGTTCTGCAAAGACCAACGAATTTTTGGGTTTCGTGGAAAACAAATCCATGTCAAATTCCTCGAGGATTACAATCCATCTACTGATATTTCCACCAATGGCCTATCATGTCAACACATATTGAAAGGGATTCACAACGTCAATGATGGTGGTCTTGCGAAGCAAAATGTAATGACAGAACTGTTGGACAGCATGCACTTCTGCCAAAGCAATCTTCTCAACATGAGAATAGTTGAGTTTCGGTCCTACCAGGCCTTGGCTCAAGTAATACATAACATGCTCCTCAAGCAGATCGTCCTCTTGAACCAAGACCATGCCGATGGTCAACTCTGATGTGGCCAAGTACAACAATAAATATCTGTTATAATCGAGAGGCTGGAGCAGAGGGGCAGACGTAAGGGCACATTTCAATGCTTCAAAAGAGTGTTGAGAAGATTCATCCCAATAGAAGGGGACTCCCTTTTTCAATAGATGCATGAACCCTTTAGTGATCTCGGCATAGTTTGCAACAAAACACCGAAGAACTTTTTCTTTCCCCTGTAAGCTCTGAAGTTGGGGTATTATGCACGGAGGAGGCAACTGAACTATCGCCTCAACCTTAAGAGGATCGACCATGATCCCTGTTGTCGAAACAATGAAACCAAAGAGATGGCCTGACGTCACGCATAAACTGCATTTGTTAGGATTCAAGTGAATCTGATAGTATCGAGATCATTTGAAGATTAGTCAGAGATGTGTGGGATGATCAGATCTCTTGCGAGAGCATGATGCTATATCATCAAGATAAGCATCGACTATATGTCTAAGGTCGTGGAAAAAAAAAGACATGGTCCACTGAAAAGTGGATCCAACATTCTTCAGGCCAAAAGGAATATTATGATATGAAAATGTGCCCCAAGGACAAATAAAAGTTGTTTTATGATGGTCTTCAGGTTTGATCTAAATCTGGTTATATCCTGAAAAACCATCCATGAATGAAAAGAACTCACAGCCTGCACATTCATCGACAATATGATCGATGAATGGGGTGGGAAAATTATCTTTCGGACAAGCCTTTTTCCAGTCACGGAAGTCCATGCACACGTGAATCATACCCTATATTTTGTTAATCGAAATGGGATTTGACACCCATTCCGTCAATTGTACGGGGTAGATAAAACCAGATTTAAGAAATTTCTCTACTTCAGCCTTAATTATTGCCGCTTTCCGAGGATTCACTGGAGGAAGCTTCTGTCGGACCAACTTGGTGTCAGGATAACTTGTTATCTCATGTTCGATGATTCTTGGATCAATGCCTGACATTTCCTTGTAAGACCAGGCAAAAACGTCACGGAATTCCTTAAATAACTCTGTATAAATTCGAATCTCTTCAGGGGGAGTAGTACGCTCCGACAAAAACATTCTCCATGATGCCAGGGGTTCTAGAGATATCTATAGGGATCATTTCAACGATATTGCCATATTACCCTCTGTGTAAACTGCGTGCGTTACCAGATGATTAATAGGATAAGACCTATCTCCAGTCATAGTCAAAACAAATTCACTTGCCTCTATTCTTCTTAACTCCGGGAGGAAGTATGATCTATGAAGGAGATCATCCCAGGGTCTGTCTGGACCAGTCAATGCCTCGAGAATCAACTCATCCGAGGGAAAGACCAGGTCTAAAGAATTTGTAGTGGCAAGGGAACTTTGAGCCCAAATAGGCTCGAGAACTGGATCTAACTCCTGTAGGGGAGTCAAATCGGGGTCGGCCAAAGCTTACTGGACAATGTTGTACACAACTTCTACCGTGGACAAGGGCATAATTCCCTGTCCCTTCCATCGAGGCTGGTGGGGAACGGAGAGTCCATGGATCGTGAAAGTAAGTCGTTCGAAACGACGAAATTTGAAAAATTTCAGCCCTAGGCTGGTCAGGGGCAGTTGATATAAGCTTGACATCACCAGAAGGAGGTGGGTAATCGAAAGTACCCATCAATGATGGGCACAAACCAACCCCTACATTGACGGTGTCGGGATGAGGGTTATCAATCATCGGGACCATGGATGCTCCCGATGAAGGGTCAGGACGGGAGAAGGACAACTGGTCAATGGTCACAATTTGACCCTCGTGTGGAAACAACAAGACCCAAAAAAATGTAGCAACAACTACATGCATTGCATAGGTCCAACTCCTTCCTAACAAAAGTTTGTAGTCGAGAGGTGCATTGACCACTTCAACTTCGACGCACACGGTCTTCCCTCCTAACTGCATGGGGAAATAAGGAATGATTCCATTTGGTATAAACAAATGACTGTCGAATGTCATAAGCAATGTAGGTGACGGAGACAAAACAGGTTGGTCAATGTCCTTCCAACACACCAATGAAATCACACAAGTCGAGCCTCCCTCGTCAACCACCGTACGAAAGATATTTCGAGTAAAATATTTCGTGGTGTAAGCCACTACTATATGAAACGCAATGTGGTAAGGAAGACAAGGTTTCAAGTCGGGTGGATCGGGAACAATCAATCCCAGGTTACAAGTCTCTACAGATACCAGAGCGGATAACAAAGCCTTTCTTTGCGAAGGGCAGCTCTGGAGGATCTCCAAAGTGGACATCGCGCAAGGGGTTTGTGCCAAATCTTCCACAATAGAGTAGTTCTGGGAATCCCTCATGTTTAGATTATGAGAAGATTTCTTGAATGCACCTTTAGGGATGCGTGTCATTGTTTCACCCATTGTCTTCTCAATCTGTAGAGGAACTAGTGGGTTTGTGTCTTATTTACCCTTTTCAGTAGATTCTAGCATTCCATAATCTCGGGACCTGGTCCCTATATGAGCGTCACCTTTTAACATGTAAACATTCATGGCCAAGGTATTACCAGTAGCCGTGGGGGGTCCCTGACTGCCCCCTTCTGCGCTCGAAGATGTTGAGGCTTGAGCCATGTTTTGCCCATATGGAAATGGGTTCGTCGGCACAAAAGGTTTTTTCTATGCCAATAGCTTCTGGGCCTCTGTAAGTCAAGGGCACAGGTGAGTTGGGTGGTCCTCCGTGCAAATTTTACATGGATACTTCAACTTTCTCTTCTCTGTTTTTCCCCCGCCAACATTTGTATTAGCCTTTTTGTCCCCTTTACCCTTCTTGTTACGTTGTTTCTTCTTTCCTTCAGGATATTGGTTGGCCTTCAGGTTCATCGAGTGAGCATTGTGTACGTCTGACATTTGGGTAGGGGGAACAACCAAATTGGAGGTTGGGATGACTGTCGTCTATTGTATCGACAATTGTTGCAATTGTTTTGACAACATATCGGTGGAATTTCCTTGTGCTGAGCCCACTATACCATTGACGTGTGGTCCAAACTTTTGTTTGGCCTTGTTGAGGATGGACCGTGGTGCATCTAGAAAAATATCATAGAGTAAGACAGACTGAGAGTAAATCAGTTCGAGTTGTTGTGCTCTCACTATCGTCTCCTCCTCTTAAAACACTCCCGAAGTTGCAACATACTTGGATACAATTGGTACCAAGGACTTCAGGAACCACTCTAGTAGGAAATTCGGTAGGACCTATACCTTAATCAATCTCTTCCGATGCCGCCATTCTCGGATGTGATCAGAGATATGATCGACCTTAGTCTACTCAAATTTGGCTAGCATTTCGATGCTGACATCATATCTCACGGGTAGCTGGAAATGGTTTGGGAAAACCATCGCCAGGTCGTTAAAGTAAGAATACCTTGAGCTATCGAGCTCAATATACCATTTTGCGGCACCCTCGATAAGAGTGCATTGAAACTAGCAAAAATGTATGAAGTCATCTTGCAATGAGTTGGACAAGCACCATAAGTGGAAAGTTGTCACATGATCCCCTAGTTCTTCGCCAGGCTTGCCTTCGAATTTTGGAATATCCAAGGGAAACTTAGTCGGCATAAGGGGCCAACGTGGATCATCATAAATCGAGTCGTTAAGCAACCTTGACAAGTCTGACAGATGTAGCATTGCCAGAAATAGTAGTTTGGGTTGGATACTATTTATAGGAAAAAGGGGGCCTGGAGTTTGAATGGCACCATGTTTCCAAGAAAATTTGGATTGATGGATAGGGTTATGGTAGAAAATGTGGCCTTGACCAGCATACAGAAACTGTGTTTGCTGGGAAATCATTGACTGACTCTCATAATTGGACGATGTGGGTTGGGCGGGGATTTCTCCCTGCGTTGTGTTCCAAGGATTTTGGAAGGGGATGCCCCCAGCTGATCCGACGGGCATAGGTATTGATCCCTACCTGAGGTTCCATTGACCATGGAAGGGGTTTCCCCCGACCAACATCCCTTGCGAGGGAACTGATCTCTGCCAAGGATTCCAAAGTCCTTGTGAGGAGAAAAATCTTGTACTTCCCCCTTGTGTAGGAATAATATCCTGCACAGGATTTTGTTTTCCAAAACTAGGGTTGCCTCCAACCGAGATGGTAGCCGAAGAAAAGGTGTTATTACCAAATGCATCGAACAAAGAGAATGACATGGATCCCACTGATGTAGTTTAAGATGAAGGTCCTAAACTGCCTGCTCTAAACAAGCTGTAGTTAACATTCGGCTTGATGGGTTGCTGGAAAGCACCACCGAGCGAGGGGGACGAATGAGATATATGACCCCCACTGTAAGGGATAGAATTGAAGGGGACTGAAGTGCCCCTAGTAGACCCTTGCACGGGAGCATTTGATCTCCCTGCCCCGAGACACATGGTCTATAAGGTGAAGTAGGTAAGGACTGAGTTCGAATCGAAGTCGAGCATCCCATATGAAAATGGAGGGTTCGTCGCACTCTGCCTAAACGGAGCAGTGGTCGCCACAAATGACGATATCAAACCACTACTTGAAGTCGAGGGAGTCGAGACCACTGTGGTCCGGACCGACAAAGGTGGGTTAGGAGGCAATATACCCCCTGTGGTAGTTGTTGAAATTACTGAGACAAATGAGAGGAGGGGTGAATCAATTGTTACTGTGCTTAAACAATTTTAAGTCTATTGAACCATTTTTAATCTTTCTCTAAGTGACCATCAATATTATACAACATATGGACAACATAAATCATGAGCATCAGTCACGCATAAGATATATACAGAGACAAATTTTCATGAGGAAACCCATAAAGGGAGAAAACCTCTTCTTCTTCGAAATGATAGGCAGTATTTTAAGTTCTGTACATCATCTATGTTTGAGCACCAAATCAAAGTGAGGCTAATACCTCTATTTCACTAGCTCCAACTTGTTGAGAGCACCAACTCTCTGGTTTCTCTAGCATCCACTAGAAGGAAGCACCAACTCCTTGAGTGTTCCAGCACTGACTGGATGGAAGAAACTACTTCCACTTATATAAGCACCAACTTGCATACATAAAACTCTGTGTTTTCCCAAGCACCACCCTACCACCCTATTTTCTAGCCACAACTAGATGGAAGTTACAAATCCTAATATTCAAGCATCAACTTGAATATCAGAGGACCATAGTCCTCCCTAGCACCACCCTACCTCCCTGTTTATAAGTAAAATGATTGAATGACCAACAACGCAGGTGTTTCAATTCTTACCACTTCTCTTCTATCCTACAATTCTTCTATGCTTCTATCTGTTCTACAATTCTTCTCTGCTTCAAGCTGTTATGCACTTTTGCTCTTGCTTCTATCTTTTCAGCATCTATTACTCATCTCTGAGTTTTATCTCACACTGTGCATACTGTCGGTCTCACACTGCGCATACTGTAATTTTCCCTTTCTTACAGTTCAACTCATTTTTCATTCAGAACAACCAACAATACACAGTCACTACGTCTTTCTTTTATGCACTACACACAACTTTAGTTACACCTCGAATTTCTAGGACAACAACGCTTCAGTCACTTAATCGCCAACCATCCAAGAACCATGATTCGGTTTTGCTAACTGAATCGTAACTGAACAGTTAATCGTAAAGATCAACAATATCCCTTCGATCAAATTTCCATTTAACAAACATCGTTGGATTAAATCCACAAGGTCTTGTGTTTATCCCATATGTCCACTAGCTGTGACCATGGGCCTAATCAAAATGTGTTTTACATTTCACATTTCGGCAATCCTGTGTCGAAGGGTCTCGACGCTCCAAGTTGCGATCCCCAAAATGGAGCTTAGCTCCGCTAGCTCCTCCCTCTCACATGACCATTGATGATGACCACAACCTACACCAAAAGGTGTTTCGCATTTTGTGAACTTATGAACTTCATCGAGCTTGATCAACAGTCGAGATCTCCAATGATCCGACGGTCCAGATTTCATTGCAATCTCGCGTTTCGAGATTCCTATGATGAAGGGTCTCGACACTCCAAGTTGCAATCCCTGAAATGGAGCTTAGCAATTAGCTCCTTCCCTTAAGCCTTCAACGATGTGACCTTGTCTATGACCACGGGCCAAACCTTATCGCAATTTCGCATATCGCAAGTTGCAAGGTTAGAGCATTTCCTTCCTTTGAATTTCCAGTCAGTGAAATGTTAATCCCTCGCCACATGTACCTCTTGGATCAACGGTCAAGATCTTATTGTGATTTCACAACTTCACAGGCCTTCGTCATGCCTGATCAATGGTCCACGATCTCCCTTTGATCAACGACTCAGATTAAGTCGTGGTTTTTCATTTCGCGATTTCATAGGATAGAGCACCTCCTTTCTTTGACTTTCCAGCCAATGAAATTTCAATCGCTTGCCATGTTTCCTCCGCATCCAACGTTCCAAAACATACCTCGATCCAAAGGTCTAGATCAATTCTTGGGATTTCACATATCGCAAGTTCCCACACTATGTTTCGTTGACTCCTCCAATGTGCAGGTCAACAAAATTCTAGTCGCTTATCACGTGTCCTTGTTGAAGATGGACGGTCCTCTTGCTTTCGGGATTTTTTAGGCCTGCTTAATCTTTCACGTAAAGACCGTGCTCCTTCTTATGGATCCAATGATGGTCGGTCTTTGGGCTCAGATCTGACACCTTAGATCTATTCTCTTCTACTATGCGCTCCTCCTATCTGAATTTAGATCTGACGGTCATCGAGAATTCTGAATGGGATCCAACGATCATTGTTTCTCTTCACTTTTGATCTATCCATTGCCATTCCATTCTCTCTGCGCTACTGATCATGCTGATCTTCTTCATCAATGACATCGCCATCAATGACAAACACGCATACTCTGCCTCTGTCTGAAAACATGCCAACAATCTCCCCCTTTGGCATTGATGGAAACCCCTTGAAAAACATGCAACTATACCACTATAGCATCCTTGAAATTACCACACTTTCTCCCCCTTTGACATCAATGTCAAAGAAGAAACATGCTCCCCCTGAGTTGGTGAACAGATTAGACAAAGGAATTTATAACCCCCAAATTTTGACGAAGATATCCAAAAGGGGTCGCTGCTAACGGTTTAGTAAATATATCAGCTATCTGTTCTGTGGAAGGAATATAATTCAGTTGAACCACTCTGTTTGTAACTTTTTCTCTGATAAAATGGTATTTTATTGGGATATGCTTAGTCTTGGAGTGAAGAACAAGGTTCTTGGAGACACTAATGGCACTGGTGTTATCACAGTGAATTGTAATTGGAACAATATAGTTTACCTTCAAATCTGCAAGAGTTTGAATCATCCACAAAATATGAGTGCAGCAAGTAGCAACAACAATGTACTATGCTTCTGTAGTTGATAAGGAAATAGATCCCTTCTTATTACTAATCCATGCTACCAATGAGTCACCTAGGAAGAAGGCACCTCCACTGATGCTCTTTCTCTCATCCACACAATTTGCCCAATCTGCATCTGAATAAGTAGTTAACTGAAAATTCTGATTTATGGGATACCACAGACCATAAGTCATTGTTCCCTTCAAGTATTTAAATATCCTTGTGACAACTACCAAGTGACTTTGTTTAGGAGCAGACTGATAACAACCTACCATTCCAACAACTTGCATTATATCAGGACATGATGTTGTGATGTACATAAGACTACCTATCATAGAGCAATATGTTCTTCGATCAACATCAGGTGAAATATCATCTTTAGAGCTTGCAACCAACCACCATAGGTGTACTTATAGGAGAGGAATCCTCCATCTAAAATTTCTTCAACATCTCTTTCAAATATTTTTCTTGAGAGATAAATATTCCTGTAGAACTTTGATTTACTTGTAAACCCAGAAAGTATGACAGTTCTCCTATCATGGACATATCAAACTCTGTTTGCATAGATTTAGCAAACCACTGGACAGAGGATTCATTAGTACAGCAAAAAATAATATCATCTACATAAACCAAAACAACTAGTAAATTATCACCTTCAGACTTAATGTAGAGATTGTTGTCAATAGTACCTTTCTTGAACCCTTTGTCTTGTAAAAATTTGTCCAGTCTATAATACCAAGCTCGTGGTGCTTGTTTCAGTCCATATAGGGCCTTCTTCAACTTGCAAACATAATCAAGATTATTTGTCAATGAGAATCCTTCAGGTTTCTCCATATATACTTCTTCCTCTAGTTCTCCATTAAGGAATGCTAACTTAACATCCATCTGATACGCTTTAAAGTTCTTATGGCATGAATATGAAAGGAACATTCTGATGGCTTCCAATCTTGCCACTGGTGCAAAGGTTTCATCAAAATCCTGACCTTCAACTTGGGCATACCCTTTACAGACCAATCTAGCTTTATGTCTAACAACTTGTCATTTTTCATTCATTTTATTCTTGAACACCCATTTGGAACCTATTACATTCTTATCTTCGGGTCTAGCAACAAGCTCCCAAGTATTGTTCTTCTCAATCTAATCAAGATCTTCATTCATATCTCTAATCCAATCATCATGCTTGTTGGCTTCATCAAAATGTTTAGGTTCAATCATAGATAGAAAAGCAACATGAGATTATTCCGAGTCTTTAATCAATTTCCTTCTTGTCTGAACTCCTTTATTTATATCTCCAATTATCTGATTTTCAGGATGATTCTTTCTAACGGTTCTGAGAGGTGAGTTTGTTTCTTTCTACTGATTTGTGTCAGCTTTAGTATTTGTATCTTCATCTGATTCGAATTCTTCTCTTTCTGATCCATGGACCTGTTCATATTCATCTTCAACTATATCTTCCGTGCTTGGTTCAACACTGCTTACATTTCTGATCGAGATTTCTTCGTCAACTTTTATGTCTATACAATCAAATAGTTTATGCAACCTCTTATTGTAACATCTGTACCCTTTAATGCTTGTAGCATAACCCAAGAAGATACCTTCATCAGACCTGTCATCATATTTGCCAATATTTTCATCATTATTCTTAATATAACATTTACTCCCAAAGACTTTAAAATGCTTGATTGAAGCAGGTCTTCCAAACCATAGTTCATAAGGAGTCTTGTCACTGTGTGGTACGAGATGTGCTTTGTTAAGGATATGAATAGCTGTATGAATTGCTTCCACCCAATATGTCTGAGGTATGTTCCTTTCATTCATCATTGACCTTGCCATTTGTTTTACTGATCTATTCTGCCTCTCAACAACTCTATTTTGTTGTGGAGTCCTTGGAATTGTGTACTTTCTTTTGATTCCATGTTTATCACATATTTCTTTGAAGTTCCATGAGCTAAACTCTCATCCTCTATCAGAACTTACTGCCTTCAATATTTTTCCTATTTGATTCTCAGTTAGAGCCTTAAACACTTTGAATTTTTCAAATGCTTCAGATTTTTCCTTCAAAAAGGCAACCCATGTTAGTCTAGAATAATCATCAATAATCAAAATAAAATAATTTTCTTTTCCTGTACCTTCTTTCCTTGATGGTCCAAATAAATCCATATGTTCTAACTGGAGAGTTTTTTCTGTTGAAGGAAAGTTTTTAGATTTGAACTGAGTGCGAGTAAGATTTCCTATTTGGCAAGGTTTACAAACAGAGTTGTATGGCTTTGATATATTCAGAAGATCTTTTACTACCCCATTGTTTCTGATCTTGATTATATGATCAAAATTTAGGTGTCCAAGTATCCTATGCCACAACCAACTTTCATCATATTTGCTTAAGTGGCATTCTTCTTTTTCTTCTTTTAACACATAGACATTGTTTTCTATTCTTATCCCTTTTGCAACCAGTTGTCTTGAATTCAAAGACTTTATTTTACAGTCTTTAGAAGTAAAAACAACTTCACATCCTTTGTCACAAAATTGGCTGACACTTAGTAGATTATGTTTCAGACCATATACAAACAACACATCTTGAGATTTTCCTTTGCCATTACTCAGGCTTACCATTCATTTACCTTTTATTTTTCTTGGTGCATCGTTTCCAAAAGTTACATTCCCTGATTTGTTTTCACTTAAAGTTAGAAACTTACTTTTGTCTCTAGTCATATGTTTGGAACATCCACTGTCAATATATCAGGGATTCTTTTGTTTTTGGGTTGAGAACACTAGTCCACACTTGTCATCTACTTTCTTCTTCCAAACCTTGACATTTTCAGTAGTGGGGATCAAATCTGGCTTGTAATTCCTTAAGCGACAATTTGTAGCTTTATGTCCATAATTATGGTAGAGGTAACATTATGGTTCACTTAATAGCATATCATAGCGATTGTTATGCTTAAATTGCGTCATTTTCCTAGCCATCGCATGATTTATAGTCTGAGGTTGTTTGTTGCTTGGTTGTCTCGATCTTTGCTGTGGAATATGGTTATTTGTTGAGTATCTTGATTGTTCAAATCTAAATCTTAAAGAACAGTTTATAGCTTTGTGACCAAAATTAGAGCAGAAAAAACAATAACCATAGAAAAAAACTTTGTACCTTGAAAAAGTCTATCTTCTTTGAGGAGGTCGATTTCTTTCATGCCAATAATCTCTTTGATCTATAGATTCGGTTCTGGTACTTTTTCTTTCATTCCTTCTTGGTGGCTGATTCTCTTTCTTTGTTTCTGCAGAGTGATTGTTGTCAAAGTTTGAGGATTTGACAAACTTGATAGGTTCTGTATTACTTGAATGATCACTACTTGATCCTTCTTCATACCCTAAGCCAACTTTCAACTTTGTTTTTTTTTGCTGATTTAGAATGGAGGTTAATCGTTCTAAAGCTTTAATACTTGACAGATTTTGGTGATACAATGCCTTAAACTTCTCCATCTCTTTTCTGGTTTTTAATATCTCTTCTTCTAAGGATTCACACCTTGCTTTCTTTTCTGATAATTGTTTTTTCATTATGTCCTCTATTTTCTTTGCCTCTTCTAACTCTACTTTTAATAGGGCAAAGTATTCATGTTGAAATTACTAAGACAACTGGGGGGGGGGGGTGAATCCGTTGTTATTCTGCTTAAACAATTTTAAGTCTATTAATACATTCTTAATCTTTATTCAAGTGATCATCAACATTATACATCATATGGACAATAAAAGTAATGAGCATCAGTCACACATAAGGTATACACAGAGACACATTTTCACGAGGAAACCCATAAAGGGAGAAAACCTCTTCTTCTTCTTCGAAATGAGGCTACAACCTCTATTTTACAAGCTGCAACTTGTTTGAGAGCACCGACTCTCTTGTTTCTCTAGCACCCACTAGAAGGAAGCACCAACTCCCCTAATGTTCCAGCACCAACTGGATGGAAGCACCAACTTCCAGTTACACAGGATCCAACCTGTATAACAGAGAACACTTGTTCTCCCTTGCACCACCCTGCCACCCTGGTTTCTCTGGATGCAACCAGATGGAAGCTACAACTCCTTGTGTTCAAGCTCCCACTTGAAACTCTGAGGAAAAAATTTCTCCCTAGCACCTCCCAACCACCCCGGAATATTAAATGAATAATTAAACAACCAACTACATAGATAAATCGATTCTTATCACTTCTTCTCTGTTCTGTAAATCTGGTCTTCTTCTAAGTGTTCTGCAATTCTTCTCTTCCTTTGTCTATTCTGCAATTCTTCTTTGCTTCAACTTGTTCTGTCATTCTTCTCTACTTCAAGTCTATTCCTCATCTGTTACTCTTCTCTGAGTTTTATCTCACACTGCGCACATTTTCAGTCTCACACTGCGCATCCTGTGATTTTCCCTTTCTTACAGTTTAATTCATTTTTCGTCCAGAACAACCAATCCCACACAGTCTGTATCTGTCTCTTTTATGCACTTCACAAACAACAGTTACACTTCGCATCTTCTTAGGCAAAAGAAAACCGTCTAAGCAACTGAAACGCCAACCGATCAGGAATCATGAATCAGTTTTGCTAACTGATTCGTAACTGATGAATTAACTGTGAGAGCGAACAGTAGCCCTCCGATCATATTCAAGTTTATTTGCACCGTTGGATGAACCTTATTAATCTTTCCTTTAAATCGGGTTTCGACATTCCTGTGGCCAAGTGTCTCGACACTTCATGTCACGATCTCTGAAACTTCGATACAGAGATTTTCTATGCTAGCTCCTTCCTCTATATGACCATGGCCATGACCAAGCACTTATTCATAAAGTGATTTTCGTGAATTCAAATTTCGTGAATTTGGAGATGAGGCATATCGACTCTCCAAGTCGTGATCCCCGAAACCCCAAAATGGAGCTTATCTGAATTGACTCCTTCCCTTCTCATGACCACCGGCGGTGACCATAGGCTATGCCAAAAGGCACTTCATATTTCGCAAGTTTATAAACTTCATCGAGTCTGATCAACAGTTGAAATCTCCATAGATCCGACGGTCCAGATCTTATTGCGATTTCACATCTCGCGAGTTTCCACACCATGCTCCGTTGACTCCAAATCAATGAATTGTCCTTTGATTCGACGGTCCAAATCTGATCTTAATTCAATGGCTCAGATCATATCGCGATTTCTCATATCGCGATTTTGACGTTCTTGTGGTTATGTTTCTTACCTCTCCAAGTCACGATTCGCGAAACTCCGAAATGGAGTCGGATCAACGGTCTAGATCACACCTTGATTTGACGACTGCGATTAAATCTCGATTTCAGTGGTTATGTTTCTTGCCTCTCCAAGTCGTGATTCACAAAACTCCGAGATGGAGATGAGATCAACGTTCCACAATCTCGATGAATCTACGGTCTAGATCTCATCGTGAATTCGCATCTCGCGATTCCTTCGATGGAGGTTCTTGTCACTCCAAGTTGCGATAGGTGAAACTCTGAAATGGAGCTTAGATCAACGGTCCACAATCTCAATGAATCTACGGTCCATATCTTATCGTGAATTCGCATCTCGCGATTCCTTCGATGGAGGTTCTTGTCACTCCAAGTTGCAATAGGTGAAACTCCGAAATGGAGCTTAAATCAACGGTCCACGTCTTTTGGTGTATTGACGGTTAGGATCTTTTCATGATTTCACAAGTCTTCATTATGTCTGCATCAGGATTTCGAGATTTTGTGAACTCGCTTCACCTTGCACTTTTAAAGATCGTGCAGATTCTCCTGGATCCTATGATGGTCAATCCTCGCGCTCAGATCTAACGCCCGAGATCTATCCTCCATATCTGCGTTCTCTTCTTGTCTGCATTGAGATCTGACAGTCATCGGGAATTCTGAATTGTTGATCCAACGATCACTGTTGCTTCTCCTCCCCCATTATCACTGCGCTGCTGATCATGTTGATCTTTGCCATCGCTATTCTTGCCAACAATCCTCTGCACTATCTCTTCTAAGCTTATTCGAATATTCTCTGCAACGTCTTCTCATAATGCCCATCTATTACATACTTTATGTACTCATGCCATCTTCATTGCTGTACTTGCCATCATTGACAAGCATTCGCTGTTTGTTAAATATTTTCCAACAATCTCCCCCTTTGGCATTGATGGCAACACAAGCACCCACATGCAGTCAAACTCTCCTCCCAGACTCTTTTCTCCCCCTTTGACATCAATGTCAAAGAAGAAACATGCTCCCCCTGAGCTGTTGCAGTACATACTCCCCCTGTCAACTATGAACATATTGGAAATACACCAGATATTCAATAAGTACTCCCCCTGACTAGGTGAACAGATTAGACACAAGAAATTATAACCCCCAAATTTTGACGAAGATATCCAAAAGGGGTCACTGCTAATGGTTTAGTAAAGATACCAACAATCTGTTCTATGGAAGGAATATAATTTGACTGAACAATTCTGTTTGTAACTTGTTCTCTGAGAAAATGGTACTTTATTGGAATATGCTTAGTCTTGGAATGAAGAACAGGATTCTTGGAGACACTAATGGCACTGGTGTTATCACAGTGAATTGGAATGGGATCAGTGTAAGTTACCTTCAAATCTGCAAGAGTTTGTATCATCCATAAAATTTGTGTGCAGCAAGTAGCAACAACAATGTATTCTGCCTCTATAGTTGATAATGAAATGGACCCTTTCTTTTTACTAAGCCATGCTACTAATGATTCACCCAGAAAGAATGCTCCTCCACTGGTGTTTTTTCTCTCATCAACACAGTTTTCCCAATCTGCATCTGAATAAGTAGTTAACTGAAAATTCTGATTTCTGGGATACCACAGACTATAAGTCATTGTTCCCTTCAAGTATTTGAATATCCTTTTGATAGCTACCAAATGACTTTGTTTAGGAGCATATTGATAATGACCTACCATTCCAACAACGTGCATTATATCAGGACGGGATGCTGTGATGTACATAAGACTGCCTATCATAGAGCGATATGTCCTTTGATCAACATCCGATGAAACATCATTTTTACTGAGCTTGCAACCAACCACCATAGGTGTGCTAACTGGAGAGGAATCTTCCATCTGAAATTTCTTCAACATCTCTTTCAAATATTTTTCTTGAGAAATAAATATTCCTGCAGAACTTTGTTTTACTTGTAAGCCAATAAAATATGACAGTTCTCCTATCATGGACATTTCAAATTCTATTTGCATAGAGTTAGCAAACCACTGGACAGATGATTCATTAGTACAACCAAAAATAATATCATCTACATAAACCAAAACAACTAGTAAATTATCATCTTCAGACTTAATGTAAAGGTTACTGTCAACAATACCTTTCTTGAATCCTTTTTCTTGTAAAAATTTGTCCAGTCTATAGCACCAAGCTTGTGGTGCTTGTTTTAGTCCATATAAGGCCTTCTTGAGCTTACAAACATAATTAGGATTATCTGTCAATGAGAATCCTTCAGGTTGCTCCATATATACTTCTTCCTCTAGATCTCCATTTAGAAATGTTGACTTAACATCCATTTGATAAACTTTAAAGTTCTTATGACATGAATAAGCAATAAACATTATGATAGCTTCCAATCTTGCCACTGGTGCAAAAGTTTCATCAAAGTCATGACCTTCAACTTGTGCATACCCTTTACAGACCAATCTGGCTTTATTTCTAACAACTTTTCCTTTTTCATTCATTTTATTCTTGAACACCCATTTGGAACCTATTACATTTTTATCTTCAGGTCTAGGGACAAGCTCCCAAGTATTTTTCTTCTCAATCTGAATAAGCTCTTCATTCATTGCTCTAATCCAATTATCATCCTGGCTAGCTTCCTCAAAGTTTTTAGGTTCAGTCATAGATAAAAAGGCAACACGAGATTGTCCTGAGTCTTTAATCAATTTCTTTCTTGTCTGAACTCCTTTATTTATATCCACAATTACCTGATTTTCAGGATGATTCTTTCTAATAATTATGAGAGGTGATTTTGCTTCTTTCTATTGATTTGTGTCAGTTTGAGTATTCGCATCTTCATCTGATTCAGATTCTTCCTTTTCTGATCCTTGGACCTGTTCATCTTCATCTTCAACTATATCTTCTATTCTTGGTTCAACACTGCTTACATTTCTGACTGGGATTTCTTCATCAACTTTTATGTCTATATAATCAACTAGTTTGTGCAGTCTCTTATTGTAGCATCTGTAGCCTTTACTATCTGTAGCATAACCCAAAAACATACCTTCATCAGCCCTATCATCATATTTGCCAATATTTTCATCATTTTTCTTGATATAACATTTACTCCCGAAGACTTTAAAATGCTTGATTGAAGTAGGTCTTCCAAACCATAGTTCATAAGGAGTCTTGTCACTGTGTGGCCTAAGATGAGATTTGTTAAGGATATGAACAGTTGTATGAATTGCTTCCACCCAATATGTCTGAGGTATGTTCCTTTCATTCATCATTGATCTTTCCATTTGCTACACTGACCTATTCTGCCTCTCAACAACTCCATTTTGCTGTGGAGTCCTTGGAATTGTGTACTCTCTTTTGATCCCATGTTTATCACAGAACTATTTGAAGTTCCATGAACTAAACTCTCCTCCTCTATCAGACCTTACTGCCTTTAATCTTTTTCCTGTTTGATTCTCAGTCAAAGCCTTAAACACTTTGAATTTTTCAAATGCTTCATATTTTTATTTCAAAAAGGCAACCCAAGTTAGTTTAGAATAGTCATCAATAATCAACATAAAGTAATTTTCTTTTCCTGTACCTTCTTTCCTTGATGGTCCACATAGATCCATATGTACTAACTGGAGAGGTTTTTCTGTTGAAGGAAAGTTTTTAGATTTGAACTAAGTGTGAGTA
>ML786361.1:256954-268570 GCA_009831015.1 Picea engelmannii | reverse complement strand
TTTTATCTTTCCTGGTGCATCATTTCCAAAAGTTACATTCCCTGATTTGCTATCACTTAGAGTTAGAAACTTACTTTTGTCTCCAGTCATGTGTTTGGAGCATCCACTGTCAATATACCAGGGATTATTTTTTCTTTGGGCTGTTAGCACTAGTCCACACTTGTCATCTACTTTCTTCTTCCAAACTTTGACATTTTCAGTAGTGGGGATCAAATTTGACTTGTAATTCTTTAAGTGACAGTCTGCAGCTTTATGTCCATAATTATGGCAGTTGTAACATTCTGGTTCACTGAATAATAGATCATAACGATTTTTATGCTTATAATTGTTGTTGCGTTTCACCTGTGTCCTTCTCCTAGTCATCACATGATTTATAGTCTATGATTGTTTGTTGCTTGGCTGTCTCAATATTTGTTGTGGAAGATAGTTATTCATTGAATATCTTGATTGTTCATATCTAAATCTTAAAGAGCAGTTTAAAGATTTGTGACCAAAATTAGAGCAGAAAAAACAATAACCATAGAAAAAATCTTTGTACCTTGAAAAAATCTGTCTTCTTTGAGGAGGTCGATTTCTTTCATGCCGATAATCTTTCTGATCTACAAATTTGGTTGTGGTGCATTTTCTTTCATTCCTTCTTGGCGGCCGATTTTCCTTCTTTGTTTCTACAGAGTGACTGTTGTCAATGTTTGAGGATTTGGCAAACTTGATAGATTCTATATTACTTGGATGATCACTACTTGATCCTTCTTCATATCCCAATCCAACTTTCAATTTTGAATTTCTTTGCTGATTTAGAATGGAGGTTAATCCTTTTGAGGCTTTAATACTTGGCAGATTTTGATGATACAATCCCTTAAAATTCTCCATTTCATTTCTTGTTTTTACTATCTCTTCTTCTAAGGCTTCACAACTGGCTTTCTTCTCTGACAACTGTTGTTTTAGTATGTATTCTATTTTCTTTGCCTCTTCTAATTTCACTTTCAGCAGGGCAAAGTCTTCATCAGGCTATTTACTGTCTTTCTCGAACTATATCAGCAATTGTTTTTGCTCTCTGTTCTTAATTCTGAGTCTGTCAATTTCTTCCAATGGACTGATCAGTTCTCCTTCCATATCAACCACAGCTTCTTCTTCATTATCATCACTACCTATGATTTTATTATCATAATCCTCTTTGGCCATAAGCATGGAGTCATTTTCCTTATCTTCAAAGGAAGAGTCACTATCTGTGTCTTTTGAGGAATTGTCATTATTTGCAACCAAACTTTTCTTCTTATTATATTTCTTGTATTTGTACTTCTTTTCATCATCAGAGTTCTGGTCCTTTTTATGATGGGGACACTTAGATGCAAAATGACCTATCTTACCACAGTTAAAGCATTTGAAGGGAAACTTCCCTTGATATTTTCCTGATCCTTTCTTTAACCTTCTCACAAATTTTACCTCAATATCATATAATTCTGAATCAGTATTCTTGTCTGCTTTAAAAGATGCTTCTCTAGTACTAGATTTATCTTTGTTAATTCTCATTTCATATGCAGTTAGATTTCCTAGGAGTTGATCAATGGATAGAGTTTTAAGATCACTAAGTTCTTCAATTACAAAGACATTTGAATTGAATTTATCAGGCAGAGATCTTAAAATCTTCTGAACTAAGAGTGATTCGTCAAACTTCTCACCAAGACCCTTCATGGCATTCACAAGTTGTTCAACTCTTAAAAAATACTTGCTAACTGTTTCATCTTCATTCATCTTTAGTTGTTCAAATTTCAATCTATATGTTTGAAGTTTGCCATCTTTTACTTTCTCATTTCCTTCATAACTGCTAATAAGTTTATCCCACATTGCTTTAGCAGTTTCAAGATGCTTCACCTTTACAAACTTAGCTTCAGCAAGTCCATTCAAGATAGCATTCATTCCCTTATCATTAAAACTAAACTCTAACTTATCGTCCTTGGAGGCTAGCACAACAGGCTTTATATATCTAGTCTCTACTACATCCCAAACATCATCACCCAAGGCCATTAAGTATGTTCTCATTCTAATCTTCTAGAAGGCAAAATTTGTTCCATCAAACAGAGGGGACTTAGAGGTTGAAGTCCCTCTATGAATTGTCATGTTTAAGCTTACATATCTACCTTTGAATAAAAGGAACTCGTTCTGATACCAATTGTTGAAATTACTAAGCGAACTGAGAGGGGGGGCTGAATTAGTTGTTATTGTGCTTAAACAATTTTAAGTCTATTAATACATTCTCAATCTTTCTTCAAGTGATCATCAACATTATACAGCATATGGACAATAAAAGTAATGAGAATCAGTCACACATAAGGTATACACGGAGACATAATTTCAAGAGGAAACCCATAAAGAGAGAAAACCTCTTCTTTTTTGAAATGATAGGCAGTCTTTTAAGTTCTGTACATCATCTATAATTGAGCACCAACTCAATGTGAGGCTGCAACCTCTGTTTTACAAGTTGCAACTTGTTAGAGAGCACCAACTCTCTTGTTTCTCTAGCACCCACTAGAAGGAAGAACCAACTCTCCTAATGTTCTAGAACCAACTAGATGGAAGCACCAACTTCCAGTTACACAGATCCAACCTGTATAACAGAGAACACTTGTTCTCCCTTGCACCACCCTGCCACCCTGATTTCTCTGGCTGCAACCAGATGGAAGCTACAACTCCCTGTGTTCAAGCTCCCACTTGAACCTCTGAGGACAACAGTCCTCCCTAGCACCTCCCAACCACCCTGGAATATTAAATGAATAATTAAACAACCAACTACACAGATAAATCGATTCTTACCACTTCTCTGTTCTGTAAATCTGGTCTTCTTCTAACTATTCTGCAATTCTTCTCTTCCTTTGTCTGTTCTGCAATTCTGCTCTTCTTCAAATTGTTCTATCATTCTGATCTGCTTCAAGTCTATTCCTCATCTATTACTCTTCTCTGAGTTTTATCTCACACTACGCACATTTTTAGTCTCACACTGCGCACATTTTCAGTCTCACACTACACATCCTATGATTTTCCCTTTCTTACAGTTTAATTCATTTTTCGTCCAGAACAACCAACCCCGCACAGTCTGTATCTGTCTCTTTTATGCACTTCACACACAATAGTTACACTTTGCATCTTCTTAGGCAAAATAAAACCATCTAAGCAACTGAAACGCCAACCAATCAGGAATCATGAGTCAGTTTTGCTAACTGATGAATTAACCGTGAGAGAGAACAGTAGCCCTCCGATCATATTCAAGTTTATCTGCACCATTGGATGAACCTTATTAATCTTTCCTTTAAATCACGTTTCGGAATTTCGTCATTCCTGTGGCCAAGTGTCTCGACACTTCATGTCGCAATCTCTGAAACTTCGATACAGATCTTTTATGTGCTATCTCCTTCCTCTATATGACCATGTCCATGACCAAGCGCTTATGCATAAAGTGCTTTTCGCGAATTCACATTTCGTGAATCTGGAGATGAGGCATCTTGAATCTCCAAGTCACGATCCCTGAAACCCTGAAATGGAGCTTATCTGAATTGACTCCTTCCCTTCTCGTGACCACCGGCGGTGACCATAGGATGTGCCAAAAGGCGCTTCATATTTCGTGAGTTTATAAACTTCATTGAGTCTGATCGACAGTTGAAATCTCCATAGATCTGACGGTCCAGATATTATCGCGATCTCGCATCTCACGAGTTTCCACACCATGCTCCGTTGACTCCAAGTCAGCGACTTGTCCTTTGATTTGACGGTCTAGCTCTGATCTTAATTCAATGGCTCAGATCATATCGCGATTTCGGTGTTCTTGTGGTTATGTTTCTTGCCTCTCCAAGTTGCGATTCGCAAAACTCCGAAATGGAGTCGGATCAATGGTCCAGATCACACCCTGATCTGATGGCTGTGATTAAATCGCGATTTCGCATATCACGATTTCAGTGGTTATGTTTCTTGCCTCTCCAAGTCGCGATTCACGAAACTCTGAGATGGAGCTGAGATCAACAGTCCACGATCTTGATGAATCTACGGTCTAGATCTCATTGTGAATTCACATCTCATGATTCCTTCGATGGAGATTCTTGTCACTCCAAGTTGTGATAGGCGAAACTCCGAAATGGAGCTTAGATCAACAGTCCACGACCTCAATGAATCTACGATCCAAATCTTATCATGAATTCACATCTCGCGATTCCTTAGATGGAGGTTCTTGTCACTCCAAGTCGCGATAGGCGAAACTCCGAAATGGAGCTTAAATCAACGGTCCACGTATTTTGGTGTATTGACGGTCAGGATCTTTTCGTGATTTAACAAGTCTTCATTATGTCTACATTGGGATTTCGAGATTTCACGAACTCGCTTCACCTTGCACTTTTAAAGATCGTGCAGATTCTCCTGGATCCTACGATGGTCGATCCTCACGCTCGGATCTAACGCCCGAGATCTATCCTCCATATCTGCATGCTCTTCTTGTCTACATTGAGATCTGACAGTCATCGGAATTTTGAATTGTTGATCCAACGATTACTGTAGCTGCTCCTCCCCCATTATCACTGCGCTGTTGATCATGCTGATCTTTGCCATCACTATTCTTGCCAACAATCCTCTGCACTATCTCTTCTGATCTTATTCGAATCTTCTCTGCAACGTCTTCTCATAATGCCCATCTATTACATACTTTCTGTACTCATGCCATCTTCATTGTTGTACTTTCCATCAATGACAAACATTCGCTGTCTGTTAAATATTTGCCAACAATTCATCAGGTTTTTTACCGTTCATTTTAAAATGTATCAACAACTATTTTTGTTTTCTATTCTTACATCCTAGTCTATCAATTTCTTCCAAAGCACTGATTAATTCACCTTCCATATCCACCACTGCTTCTTCACCATCCATGTCACCTTCTGTGAGTTTATCATCAAGATCTCCCATAGCCATAAGCATAAATTCATTCACTTTTTCTTCACAGGATGAATCACTATCTAAGTCTTCTGAGGAGTCATCATTGTTTGCACACAAAATTTTCCTTTTACTATATTTCTTAAATTTGTATTTCTTTTCATCATCAGAGTTCTGGTATTTTTGATCCTTTTTCTTGTGGGGTCACTTAGATGCAAAATGGCATATTTTACCACAGTTAAAGCATTTGAAGGGCAACTTGCCTTGATATTTGCCTTATCCTCTCTTTAACCTTCTCACAAATTTTGCTTCAATATCATCTAGCTCTTAATCAATATTCTTGTCTACTTTAAAAGAAGCCTCTCTAGTAATGGATTTATCTTTGTTAATTCTCATTTCATATGCGGTTAAGGTTCCTAGGAGTTTATCAATGGACAAAGTTTTAAGATCATTTAGTTCTTCTATTGCAGAAACTTTTGGATTAAATTTATCAAGCATAGATCTTAAAATCTTCTGAACTAAGAATGATTCTTCAAAATTCTCACCAAGACCCTTCATAGCATTCACAAGTTCTTCAACTCTTAAAAAATACTTGCTAATTGTTTCATCTTCATTCATCTTTAGCTGTTCAAATTTCAATCTATATGTTTGAAGTTTGGCATATTTTACTTTCTCATTTCCTTCATAACTACTAATAAGTTTATCCCACATTTCTTGGCAGTTTGAAGATGCATTACCTTTACAAACTCAACTTCTGCAAGTCCATTCAAGATATCATTCATTCCCTTAGCATTAAAGCTAAATTCTAACTTATCATCCTTGGAAGCTAGCACAACAAGATTTATGTATCCAGTCTCTACTACATCCCAAACATCAGTACCTAAGGCCATTAGGTATGTTCTCATTCTAACCTTCCAGAAGGAAAAATTTGTTCCATAAAACAAAGGAGGCTTAGTGGCTGAAGTCCCTTCATGACTTGTCATGTTTAAGCTTACATATCTACCTTTAGATAAAAGGAACCCGCTCTGATACCAATTGTTGAAATTACAAGGAAAACTGAGATGGGTGGTGAATCAGTTGTTATTGTGCTTAAACAATTTTAAGTCTATTGAACCATTTTTAATCTTTTTCCAAGTGACCATCAATATTATAAAACATATGGTCAACATAAATAATGAGCATTAGTCACACATAAGATATATACAGAGACAAATTTTCACGAGGAAACCCATAAAGGGAGAAAACCTCTTCTTCTTTGAAATGATAGGCAATCTTTTAAGTTATGTACATCATCTATGTTTGAGCAGCAACTCAAAGTGAGGCTACTACCTCTGTTTCACAATATCCAACTTGTTGAGAGAACCAACTCTTTGGTTTCTCTAGAACCTACTAGAAGGAAGCACCAACTCCTCGAGTGTTCCAACACCGACTGGATGGAAGCAACTACTTCCACTTATACAAGCACCAACTTGCATACAAAAAAATCTGTGTTTTCCCAAGCACCACCCTGCCACCCTGTTTTCTAGCCACAACTAGATGGAAGCTACAACTCCCAATATTCAAGCATCAACTTGAATATCAGAGGACCACAGTCCTCCCTAGCACCACCCTACCTCACTGTTTATAAGTAAAATGATTGAATGACCAACAACGGAGGTGTTTCAATTCTTACCACTTCTCTTTTGTCCTGCAATTCTTCTATGCTTCTATTTATTCTGCAATTACGCTCTGCTTCAAGTTGTTCTGCAATTCTTCTCTTGCTTCTATCTTTTCAGAATCTATTACTCATCTCTGAGTTTTATCTCACATTGTGCATACTGTAATTTTCCCTTTCTTACAGTTCAACTCATTTTTCATTCAGAACAACCAACAATACACAGTCATTGCATCTTTCTTTAATGCAGTACACACAACTTTAGTTACACACCGAATTTCTAGGACAACAACGCTTCAACCACTTAATTGCCAACCATCCAAGAACCATGATTCGGTTCTGCTAACTGAATCATAACTGAGCAGTTAATCGTAAAGATCAATAGTATCCCTTCGATCAAATTTCCAGTTAACAAGCATCGTTGGATTAAATTCGCAAGGTCTTGTGTTTATCCCATATGCCCGCTGGCTGTGACCATGGGCCTAATCAAAATGTGTTTCACATTTCGCATTTCGGCAATCCTGTGTCAAAGGGTCTCGACGCTCCAAGTTGCGATCCTTGAAATGGAGATTAGCTCCGCTAGCTCCTCCCTCTCACATGACCATCGATGGTGACCACAACCTACACAAAAAGGTGTTTCGCATTTCGTGAACTTATGAACTTCATCGAGCCTAATCAACGGTCAAGATCTCCAATGATCCGACAGTCCAAATCTCATCGCGATCTCGCATTTCGGTATTCCTGTGATGAAAGGTCTCTACACTCCAAGTTGCGATCCCCGAAATGGAGCTTAGAAATTAGATCTTTCCCTTAAGCCTTCGACGATGTATCTTTGTCTATGACCACGGGCCAGACCTTATCGCGATTTTGCATATCACGAGTTGCAAGGTTAGAGAATTTCCTTCCTTTGACTTTCCAGTCATCAAAATGTTAATCCCTTGCAACATGTCCCTCTTGGATCAACGGTCAAGATCTTAGCGCGATTTCACAACTTCATGGGCCTTCGTCATGCCTGATCAACGATCCATGATCTCCCTTTGATCAACGACTCAGATTAAGTCATGGTTTCACATTTCGCGATTTCATAGGATAGAGCACCTCCTTTCTTTGACTTTCAAGTCAACGAAATTTCAATCGCTCGTCATGTGTCCTCTGCATCCAACTTTCCACAACATACCTCGATCCAAAGGTCCAGATCAATTCTTGGGATTTCGTATATCACAAGTTCCCACACCATGTTCTGTTGACTCCTCCAATTTGGAGGTCAACGAAATTCTAGTCGCTTTCCACGTGTCCTTCTTGAAGATGGGCGATCCTCCTTCTTTCGGGATTTTGTAGCCCGGCTTCATCTTGGATGTAAAGACCATGATCCTTCTTATGGATCCAACGATGGTCAGTATTCGGGCTCAGATCTGACGCCTGAGATCTATTCTCTTCTACTGTGTGCTCCTCCTTTCTGAATTCAGATCTGACGGTCATCGAGAATTCTGAATGGGATCCAATGATCACTATTTCTCTTCATTGTTGATCTAGCCATTTCCATGCCATTCTGGCTGCGCTACTGATCATGCTAATCTTTTCCATCAATGACATTGCCATCAATGAAAAACACACATACTCTGCCTCTGTTTGAAAACATGCCAACAGTAGTAGCTGAAACGAGAGTATGAGGACTCCCAGACAAAGTAGCATCATTTTCTTCGATAGTTGCTTCTAAGACTATCTGACGCTCGTAAGGTGTCACATTCAGAGGGAGAAATTGTACTAAGATTTTCACCAACAAGTCAGTGATCGAAGGGTTGGTTGGCCTGATAGCTTCCTCTCCAAGGCCAGAAATAGTAGGTTCGTCCAGAATCAAGTAATCTCCTATTGAATCTGGCTCGGGAACAGTTTATTGTGGCCCGGTTGCTTCGAATGACCCTTGTTGGTCAAGTCTTCTCCATAACGGTGGCGGTAATGGCTCTAATGCAACCGACGACAGGCCTTCGCGACCGATGGAGCTCTTGATATTCCACTTTGTGAAAATATCAACGACATAATGAGGCTTCAACTATCGTTTAAAGCCAAGCACACACTAGAAAAAATTCCTATAAGATAAATCAAGCAAACCACTATCTAGTAAGAAGAACAATTACGCCAGCCAGCACTAGAGAAACTTACAAGTGCAAGTGAAAATCGAACACGGAAGCACCCTCTGGGTATACTTTGCAAAGTGTGACCCGATGTCTACCCTACGTACTGCGGTATACCCCCGCAGTCACCTGTGTAAGTCCTTAGAATATAGGAAACTAATTTTCCATCTCACAAACAGTCACCAGGCAGGTACAGTCGACAATCGGGTGGACTGCAATGAGCAGGATAACAAGTCTGAAATCTACCGCGAGTATCGAAAGAAAGTGGTCCAGAAGACAACAGAGGATCTTGAATGGATTCGAGGTCCACGAAGCTCCATAGGAAAATGCAGGAGATGGTATTCCCATGACAGATCCTCCATATGTGTTATGCACTACGTTTAGTTTGTCCTTGGAGGGGTTATCTCTGCTTCCTTTCCTCACGCGACCTCGTGTTTAGCCCTTGTGTTAGAGGGGGGTACCAGATAACTTTTACGTCATTGGAATTTACCACTCCCTAACTCTGAATCCAATGTTTGTTTAACGACCTTGAAGAGTTTCCTCTCCAACCTAATTCAAGTCCCTAACCCTAAACTAGTTGGTTGAACCTACAAACATAAAAGTCTACTTAATTTTAGGTTTAGTGCTCATTTTAATGGCTTGATTAACTCAAAGGATATGGCGATGAAACTAGTGATGTTATTAGAGACGAAAAGAGGAGAAACATATGAAACTCTGAAAGAAAAATTACTTATAGTCAAAAGTAAAGATTTACAACTAACTCTTTGTAACCAACTTTTCTTTAACTAACTTTTTCCAAGATCTTTAAAGAGAAGACCTAAAACGAAATTTTGCTTGACTACAAGCTACTTAAGTTTCAAGAAATCAGTAAAGAAGTTAAAAAATGAACTATTTTTCCTTCTAGTAAAATAACGAACTCCAACTACTTTACCAAACTGGAAATGAATTTTTTTTTTTTTTTTTAAATTGCTTCAAGCAGAAAAACTGAAAATAAATATTTTTTTCTCTTTTTTCAAAGCAAATGAAAGGGGTAAAAATAAAAACCAAAAAGGACTGAAACAAATCTTTGGTCCATTGCGAATCGCAGAGAATCACTAAAGAAACCAAACAAGCAGATCAATAATTCAAAGACTTGCTTAAAACCCTTTCAGAAGTAAACACAAGAAACTTCAAAAAGACAAGTAAACTAAATTCTAACCCAAGCTATGGCTGTAAAAAAAGAGACTCTGAACTCTGTCAAGAAACCCTGAGAAGTATAAACCTCAATCAGGAAAGAGGTTGGCTACCTCTTTTTTTTTCTTAATTCTTGAACCAGATACACTAGTGTTTCTTTAGCATCCTGTGTATGTACGTGGGTTGTTTACTGATCAGAGCACGTATGTACGCGGGTTTTTTACTGATCAGAGCACGTATGTACGTGGGCTTACCCAAAGCAGGGTGCGTACATCTATGTACTTCCTTAAAAAATAAAGAATGAAGACAATCTTATATGGCAGGGAGAACTGGTATGGCACCTGAAGGTGACCAGAATCCCTTAAAAGACTTAGAAGACTCAACAGAAACTCAAAAGGCATAAAAACCAATTAGAAAACCCAAAATCCCCTAAAACCCTAGAGGCTGCAATAACTTGGGAAGGGAGGGGATATGAAACAGGCTGAGTTTCACTATTCTTATGTCTAGATGTAAAATGAGACCCCAACACCTCCTTTTTTGTGACAAAAGGATGATTATTCGGTTGGGTGACGAGCTATAGGCGGTGGACTAGTTGGGAAACTCCCCAATAGCCCGTAATCTCAACAAATTCCTTGCAACTTTTCTTTTTTTCAACTTTTGCAAGTATACGCGGGTTGTAATGGTGCAACATGCATATGTACACGAGCTGTAGTGGTGCATCAATTGTATGTATGCGGGAAGTAGTGGTGAAGGGGTTGGGCTCTAAAGATGTCCTAAAATATAACCTCTATGCATCATCCAAAGGTAGGCGCTGCACAAGTGTTTTACTTGTCGCCTACGTAGGTTCTTACCTTCCGTTTTCAATACCCGTCCTCCAGAGATGCAACCCCTGCAAAGGGACAACAATCGTAACAAAAGGAACAACAATTATTCCGTTCAAATGAACAACACTACTTGCAAAAGGAACAACACTACTTGCAAAAGGAACAACAATCGTGACAAGGGAACGACAGTCGTTATATTGGGTCGAACTAATGTTGTATTAATTGAGTTGTAGTACTTTCCCAACTATTTAATTTGTCAACCCGGGGTTCGTAAACTAACAAAGCACACGCAAATTATATGCAATATTGAAGCGGAACTAATCTAATCTAATGTTTAATCTACGACTGAAATTGAATCATTAATCTAACACATGACTGAAATATAATCATTAATCTAACACACGACTGGAATTGAATCATTAATCTAACACACGACTAGAATTTAAATTAATCTAGGAATGGGAAATTGCGTAAATGGAATTAATATAGAAATGGAGAACTACATGAAGGAAAAGCAGATACAACAAGTGAAGAGTTGAATGGCATAACAACATATGAGAGCTATCACCAATGAAACAATCTTATATTACAATAATCAAATCAATCTTCATAAAAGAATAATGAAAGCATGAAAACCAAAACCATGAATCAAAGCTAAGAATCCATTCCTCTTTCGAATCCTAATGAATACTCTAATTACATATTCTAATTGAATACTCTAATTCATCACCCCTCATGAAGAGAGAGAACTCTCTTTTATACATGAGAGCCTTGGAGATAATATAACCATCTCATTATTACAGATCCACTTTTCTCTCAACCTATTTCCCATTATTACAAAATATAATCCCTTCAAATCCTCACACATATCTCTCATATATCTTGGATAAGATATTCCAACCAAATATCCATGATCTTCTCCTTG
>ML786361.1:211304-223148 GCA_009831015.1 Picea engelmannii | reverse complement strand
AGGCCTGTGAACATTGCTATCTGAATCAAGTTCTATTTCTGTTCAAGTGCTATTTCTGTTGCTATTTCGTATATCATTTCTGTGTATTGTGAAGATTATGGTGGATATTTCACTGTTATTCTGTTATTTCTAGCATTTCGTTCTTGTTCTGCATATTTTATATATCTGGTATCTTGCAATCTGTATATATTGAATTTTGTTGGGTATGTGTTATATTCTTTGCACGTGTAGCAGTGTCTAAGCATTTGCGCCAGGCGCGTAGGGGGGTGCAGGGGGGCAACGCCCCCGAAATTTTTTTTCGCACCAGGACGACATATTTCCGGGACCACATTTTATTTAGGTGGTTTTTCGGCACATGGTTTTTTACCGATGGTTTTCTATTTCAGGTTAAGGAATTAGGGTTTTGGACTAATCTAGGTCATTGGGTTGGGGTTTTGGATGCTGCTGGCTCCTATATGTATATTGTATTGTAAACAATGTAACACAATGTATGAATATAATATACGTTGGTTTTCCCGGTTTGGGTTTCTAGGTGAAGACTATCTGTGTAATGTTTGTATTTTCCATTGTATCTTTTCTGTTATTTTCTGAATATCAGTTTGCAGTAGATATTGTACAAGGTTAGAATTTACAAATTCCCATGGTGATCAATATATCAATATACAGTGATAGTGATTTTATCAATATATCAATATATAGTGAATTCCCATGGTGATCAAACCATTCGATCTTGCATCCCCATCACGTTGAAGTGTTTCCATTGTCTTGCTTGTGCTCATATGTTGAACGAGGGGAGGGAATACTAGAGCGACGTCTCTTCTTTCTAGAGCTATCACTGTGGTTTCTGGAGTGAAGTCACCCAACTGAAATGCGGTTGCTTCTGCTCCGGTTTGAGCGCCCCCTCTATAGTGATATCGTGTGTCTTGGAGCTTTTCCCACTCCACTAAAGACTACCTGGTGCCTATGCTTACACTCGCGATGGAGAAGATGATGCCAAATGAGGAGTACATAGGACCCAATGTAGCATTAATTTGTTTTCCTTCATCCACGTCATGGTCATAACTGTAGAGTTAATGGCTTCATACCTAGAGTGAATGGTATTGACGTCAAACATGTTGTCTGCATTTTCTTGGTGACAATAGATCCATCAACAACAAAATCTCTCTACAATTATTTAACATAACGATTATTTAACACAGTAATAGATTTCAACAATTATTTAACTCAATGATTTTGTGCAATTAACTAGACATTGAGATGTCACTAGCAGATGAGAATTGATCTTTAAAACCTATTATGTTGATTTCACCCTTGATCTACACAGATCTACTCCATACTATAGATGAATGCCCAAATTTAAAGAAAACATAATATTCAATTAGACAAATCTACAACAAGGGAAATTGATTTGAACCTTAAGATGTGTAGTGATCCCACAAACTTCACATGACCTATGTGAATCACTATGTGTTATAGTAATATTTGCATCACCCCATGCAACTTGCTCAGAATGCCTTTTCCATTTCCCTATGCAGAATTGAAGTCCCCTTTTGCAGTTCCTAGAGCTAAAAATCATATTTGTCCACATATATGCGCCCTAACAGTTATACAACATGTGTATATGCAGTTCTCACCATTACAACCCGTGTACATCAAGTTTGGTGATAAAAAATTAAAAATTGTGTCAGGTTTCCATGTCATGTCACAAGATCCATGATCCTTGACCTTCCATATATTGGAAACATTCTGACTCATCCCTTCAATTCCATTTGAAGGCTATAAAATGGGCCATATCCAAACCGTGGAAAAAGGGAGAAAGAATTCAACTTTTGAGAGCAAAGTTACTATGGAGAAATTATTCACTTCATATTGAATCTGCATTCCTTTTTCCTTTTACGTTTGAACACATTTTTCAGCCCCCAAGCTCTTCCCTCTTTGATGGAGAACCTCATTGTCTCTCTTATATGAGATTTCCTTTTGTGGAGGATTGAAGTGGTGAAGGCCCATGTGGAAGGGACTTAGTTTCTCGGTTCCGAGACGTGCCGACATAGAAGTTTGTCATCCATACACTTATGTTGATCATATTTTAATAGAAATACTTGTAGATTCTAACCTTGTACAATATTTACTGCAAACAAATTTTCAGTAAAAGAACAGAAAAGATACAATGGAAAATACAAATATTACATAGAGATTTTTCCCCTGGAAACCCAAACCAGGAAAACCATCATATTCTATATTCATTTATAGTGATAGATTATTTACAATACAATATACATATAGGAGCCAATGAAATCCAAAACCCTAACCCAATGACCTGGATTAGTCAACAACCCTAATTCCTTAACCGAAAATAGAAAACCATCGGCAAAAAACCATGTGCCGACAAACCACCCAACAATGGACAAAAAAATCGAGGTAACACAAAAAACGAGGAAAAAATGCGACATGTTTCCCGAGGCAAAAAAAAATTCAAACCCTCCTGCGTGCCCGACGCAACATAGACTCTACTACTCATGCAAAGAATGTAACACATACCCAACAATACTCTTTTTCCGTCCAATTAATGTCTTAAAAATATTTGAATTGTTATTACATGTGCATATTTGTTATGAACATTGATGGAGTATGCTATTATATGTGATAACTTTATATATTATCACCATATGATTGCATATATTGGTTGTTGAGGACAATTTGCGGGTATAAATATTTGAGTCGAGTGCTCAACAATGGTCTTCATCGAACGTTCAGACGAGGTAGGCTCTTTATATTTTCTTGTTAGCATGTTTGTTTATATATCATACTTGATATTAGAGTTGATTTCTGCAGTCATTACGTCTGTTGTGGTTTACCCCATGCCATAGAGTGATTTCCTCATAACACAATGCCATCTATAGTAATAGATACCCAATTGAATGTCTTTTATGAAAGCTCAAAGTGCTTTAATCCTCTTGCAATGCAAAACTCCTTGGATTTATCTCATTTAATTGGCTTCACATATTCACATATTTGAAGATTTTCCAGGTCCTAAAAATCTGCCAACTAGGTCTATATTTGACCTCAAGTTGGCTCTAAGTTTAAACTGTCAAACAAGGGTTTGTTGTTTTTTTATAACAACAAATTGTTCAGGAACTTGTTTGTTGTTCTGTTACGGTTACATAGGCCATTAAGGTGCTCTAGCATGTAGTGTTTGTCACAAGATGTTATCACATGCATACCATAACCTATATAACACACCTAGAGATCTTTTAGAGATGAAATAATGTTTTTCTAAACACTAGCATACATGAAAATGAACATAGGTATTTTTGGTCAACATGACCCTAGATAAAACCCCCCCGGGGAAAACCAATTTGGAATCTAAGTGTATAAATGTGGAGAAAAGAAGGTGGAATAAAAAAATTACAATAACATTTGAACCTGATACAATAGCAGCTTGAACCAAGTTGAAACACAAGTCCAAATCAATAAGATGCACCCTCCTCACAAGTTGCCAAAACCACTGAACTAGAGATCTCTGCCAACTGGAAGCTCTAATGGAGAAACCCTCCCATAGTACTTTGAATCTATGTTGTATCTCTCCATTGAAATTGTCCTCAAGGTAAACCGACCTCTGCAAGTCCTCCCTGCTAGTTGTGCGCCCTCCTCCTCAAGTGCACCCTCCTCCTATCAAGAACTAGCTCCACAAATAAATGAAGGACTAAGCTTGTTGGATACCACCATGAATGTGGGCACCCAAGATTTCCTCACTCAATGAATCCAACCTCATCCTCATGCTCCTCTCCCAACTCTCTTGGTGAACATAACAACGAATAAATAAGCTCTCCTTTGCCCCTGCACCCTCCTTAAGGAAGCATAAGGAAACCTAAAATATGAGTGGATGAGATCATCTCATCTCATCCCTGATCAATGGTTGAGATCATCTCAAAATAATCTCAACTCAAAACCCACTTTACTTAAGTTTCCATAGTTTCACTTTATGTCCCTCAATTCACCCAAAAAGTGAATTAATTGTCATTTTAGGGTAAAATGACCAAATTTAACTTTTGACTTAAATCTCCTAAGTCAAAGTGAAATTAGACATAAGGTACATGGTACATGGTACAAAGTACTTACCACATGTGTTTAGAAGCTCACAAACACAAGGGGAACACCTTCCAAGGTACCCAAATCTCAACACTCCCTCTTATCGAGGAAAGTGCCCTTCACCACCAATATCTTGGATAGATGGAAGTGTCTCTCCATCTATCCAAGATCACCTAGATATTGGTATCAAACCAAATATCTCCACCTTGGTATCCCACCAAGGATTTATACCTCTTGGGATCTCGCCAATGATCACTACTCTTGGCATCTCACCAAGAGTCACTCTCTTGGAATCTTAACAAGAGTCTCCCCCTCTTGGTATCTCACCAAGAGTACCTGGATCTTGGCATATCACCAAGATCCTCAAATTGGCCTCTTGCAAAGTATCGTCCACATGAAGTGGAACCAAAATATGATATGCCCATCTCCATATCCAAGTGAGGCTCAAGCCTCTGTGGTGCCCTTCATCAATCTATGATGCTCTAAATCCCCTACACCAACCCTCTGTCTCAACATCTCTAAAACTAAAGTTGTCCCGGGTGGACCAGTCACCCTTGATGATGGTGTCCATGAAAATTGAGCCTGATCTCCCTCTGAATCACTACTATGAGTCAATAGGTTCTCCTCAACTCTGTCTCCCCACCTGATGTTGGATGGTGTAACAATAGGCAAAGTAGTAGTGAATGCACACTCTCTCGCAAATTGTTCATCGAACTCAAACTCCTTTGTTGTCATTGCTAAAACATCCTGTAACTTATTCTTCTTCTTGGGACACTGTCCTACATAGTGACCCATTACCTACAAGCAAAGCATATCACTGAGCTCATGTCTCTCTTCTTCCCACTGCTTCTCTCTCCTCTCTGTGGTGGGGTTCCAAACTTGGGACCCTGTCGACCTCCCTAACCGGTCTTCTTCTTTCCCTTTGTCCAAAGAGAAAGATCATCATCACCCTGCATTGTTTGTTATTGTCTAGAAGCCTCTAATATAAGTCTAGTCTCCTCCTGAATGAAATCATCCCACAATCTCTCCCAAGTGGGCATTATCTCCTTGGAAACAATGCCATGAACGAATGGACCACATGGTTTGGTAAAATTGTTTAAGGTTGTCCTCACCATAGAATCTGGGTCCAACACCTCTCCAACATCTCTAAGCTCATCTTTGATCTGGGTGTATCGACCAAGGAAATAATTCACCGACTCACTCTTGAGCATACAAATGCCCCTGATTCGATCATACAGAACCATCTTCTGGTTCTGGTTAGAGCTCTCATAAATCTTGCATATAGATACCCACATCTCAAATGCATAAGCTTTCCCAGTCAAGTGGGGAATGATGTGATCCCACACTGCATCACATATCATCCTCTTTTCCTTGTTGTTCCTCTTCTTGAACTCTGTTAACAAGACGAGAGCAGTAGCAGGGGGAACATGAGCCTAAAATATATCCCATAGTTCGAGGTCCTCCAAGACAAATACTATCCTGACCTTCCAAGGCGACCAATTGCTAGCTCTGGCTAGCCTATCCTCCACACACATCTAAGATGTTGACATCACTTCCCACTGCACTCAAAATGATGATGCAATTGCAAAGGAACATTGCATCACTCCTCTCAACACAAGTGTGAAAAGAGGCAAATGAACATTGACCTCACTCCTAGAAATATAGGTGTGAAAATAGGTCGTGAAAAATCAACCTCACTCCTACCACGTAGGTGTGAAAAGAGACCGACGAAAATTTCCACAAAATGCTCTAAATCCCTCCTCAAAATTCTACCAACAAGCTGCCACTAAACTTAGTCAATCGCTGCCGACAAAATCTGCCGAAAAGGTGTCTAAAATAGTCCAACAAGAAATTGTCCAAAACTCATAAAAAATCAGCCACCAAGCTCTGATACCATGAAGATTTTCTAGGTCCTAACAAGATGCCAACTAGGTCTATCTTTGATGTCAAGTTAGCTCTAAGTTTCAATTTTCAAACAAGGGTTTGTTGTTGTTTTATAACAACAAATTGTTCAGGAACTTCTTTGTTGTTCTATTAGGGTTACATAGACCATTAATGTGCTCTGGCATGTAGTTGTTGTCACAAGATGTTATCACATGCATACCATAAGCTATACAACACACCTAGAGATCTTTTAGAGCTGAAATGATGTTGTTCTAAACACTAGCATACTTGAATATGAACACAAGTATTTTTGGTCAACATGACCCTGGATAAAACTCCCCTGGGGAAAACCAGTTCGGAATCTGAGTGTATAAATGAGGAGAAAATAAGGTGGAATACAACAAGTACAATAAACAGATGAACCTGATACAATACCAGCTTGAACCAAGGTGAAACACAAGTCCAAATGAAGAAGATGCGCCCTAGGATGGTGCACCCTCCTCACAAGTTGCCAAAACCACTGAACTGAAGCTCTATGCCAACTAGAAGCTATGATAGAGAAACCCTCCCATAGTACTATGAATATGTGTTGTAGCTCTCCACTGAAATTGTCCTCAAGGAAAACTAACCTCTGCAAGTCCTCCCTACTAGTTGTGTGCCCTCCTCCTCAAGTGCGCCCTCCTCCTAGCAAGAACTAGCTCCACAAATAAATGAAGGACTAAGATTGTTGGTTACCACCATGAATGTGGGCGCCCAATATTTCCTCACTCAATGCATCCAACCTCATCCTCATTCTCCTCTCCCAACTCTCTTGGTGAACATAACAACGAATAAATAAGCTCTCCTTTGCCTTTGCCCCCTCCTTAAGGAAGCATGTGGAAACCTAAAATATGAGTGGAAGATATCATCTCATCTCATCCCTAATCAATGGTTGAGATCATCTCAAAATAATCTCATCTCAAAACCCACTTTACTGAAATTTCTATAGTTTCATTTTATGTCCCTCAATTCACCCACAAAGTGAATTAATTATCATTTTAGGCTAAAATAACCAAATTTCACTTTTGACTTAATTATCTTAAGTCAAAGTGAAATTAGACATAAGGTACATGGTACATGGTACATGGTACAAAGTACTTCCCACATGTGTTTATAAGCTCACAAACACAAGGGGACCACTTTCCAAGGTACCCAAATCTCAACAATATTGACTACCATGAAGGATCTACCATACATGTATAAACTTTAAATTGAAAAATCTTACATGGAATTACCAAGCTCTTAATACTACTCAAGGAGCTCTGATACCATGTTAATAAATAGAACACAAGACTAAAGACATAATAACTTAATGGAAAAGGATGCAAGCCATATTCTCCTTCACAATATTCATCCCTGGGATACAATTTTATAGTACATGAATGAAACCACCTCATAAACTATATTTTCTCTCTCACCAACACCTCATCAAGAGATAAGGCAAGGATGAGGCAAAATAGGATATAATACACACTTAGGATAAAAACTATAACATATAATCTGAAGTACAGTGAGGTAGTGTAGGACTTCATGATTGTATAGGGAATCATAGACCAACATTTTATAAATTTGTTTTGACCATTTCTCCTTCTTCTTCTTCTTTTTCAATTGTGGTTTTTGTTTTAAATGGAGGGTGAGAAGATTTTTTCATTTTTCATTTTTAATTTAAAATGCGTAACTCAAATCTTGTCTATTGAAGAGGAAACCTAGAGATTAAAGAGTCAAGATTTATGGCTTTCTTGTGGAGATAAAAATACAAATTTTTTCCACAAATTTGCTAGCTATCACAGATGTATAAATGTTATCTAGGAGCTTGAGGACTTGGAGGGTCAGTGCATTTCGGGGAAAATAATTCTTCAGAGAGCAGTTGTATCTCATTTTTCTAAATTTTTTAAAGTCCGTAAAGATTCCTCCTTAGTTAACCAGCTTAAAGTCTTGGAAGTTTTTCCTCAGATTTTCTCAGAGGAAGAGGCTTTTTCTATTGGCGCGCCTATTAGTCTTGCTAAGGTTAAAAGTATTCATAAGGCTTTGAAAGGGGAAAGACCCCAGGTCCAGATGGATGGACAGTTGACTTATTTCTTGATTTTTTTGATACGGTGGGTTTGGATATTCTAAATGTTACTGAGGAATCGAGGTTATCTGGTAAAATCTTTGGGGCACTCAATGCTACTTTTGTAGCTTTAATTCCTAAGAAAGATAATACCAAGGACTTTAATGATTTCAAGCCAATTGCTTTGTGCAATTTGGTGTATAAAACCATTTCCAGAGTTATAGCTTCTAGCCTTAAGCCATTTTTCTCTAAGTTTCTCTCTGAAGAACAATTTGGTTTTCTCAAAGGAAGACAATTTTTTTATGTTGTTGGAGTTGCGCAAGAGGTAATTCATAGTGTAAAATATAAAAAATTAAGCTCTCTAATTCTCAAATTGGATCTTTCTAAAGCTTTTGACAGTGTGAATTGGGATTTTCTGAGGCTTTTGCTCTTTCATATTGGGCTTTCTCCATTGGTGGTTAAATGGATCATGGCCTGCGTTTCCTCTTCCTCCTTTGCAATAATAATTAGTGGTGGACCTTGCTCTTTATTTGAAAGTTCAAGGGGTTTACGGAAAGGCTTCCCTCTTTCCCCAATCTTATTTATTCTAGTTATGAATGGTTTAAGTCGCCTTATTGAGAAAAAAAAAGTCTCTAGAAATATTTTTGGTGTAAAAATTTCAGTTCTGATCATAATAATGAATTTATTTTTCGTGGATGATATTCTATTGTGTGGTATTGGATCTCTATTGGAGTGGAGAATTTTTAATAAAATTCTCCTTCTTTTCTGTAATGCTACAGTTTTGAAAATCAATTTTAAAAAGTATTCTTTTTACTCTTATGGAGTTGTCAAGGAGACTCTTCTTCAAGTCCAAAGATTTTTCAATATCCGTATTTTGGATTTAGATGTGGGATTCAAATATTTAGGTTTTCTTCTAAAACCTAACTGCTACTCTGCATCTAATTGGTTCTAGTTGATTCAAAAGGTTGATTAGAAAATTGGCATTTGGTGTCTTAAGTGGATCTCTCTGGGAGGTCGTTATATCATTGTAAAATCGGTTTTGGAAGGCTTGTTAATTTACTGTATCTCTATCACTCGAATTCCCTGTGTCATTTTGGATAATATTTGTAGAATATCTTTCATATTTATTTGGTCCAGAAAGAGAGAGAAATATAATTTCCATTTAGTGGCCTGGAAAAAGATTGTCTTGCCCAAGAAATAAGGCGGATGGAGTTTAAAGAATATTTTTGAGTTTGGTAAGGCTCTAGATGTGAAGAGTCTTTGGAAATGCATGTTATTTAATAATTTATGGAGCATTGTAATAAAAAACAAGTACACACGATGCTAGACTTTAGCAGAATGTTTCAGGTTGGAATACAAAAAGGCGAAGGGTGTCTCATGTTCATGGAATTGGTTGCTCAGCGCTCTTCCGATCATTAATCACTGAATTTCTTGGAAACCTGGAAATGGATGGTTGATTAGAGTGGGTGAATATCCTATTATTGCAATTGGAAATTACAACCTTTCTTATGATGTGTTGAACCACTTGCATTCCCATGGAATTTTCTTTCTAGCTTAGATCCATAATCAAGAGGCATCAAATTCTAGTATGGACCATTGTACTATTGTTGAAGATATTTCTATGTAGGGTATGATTAAAGAAGTATGGGATGCTTTCATTCATAGGTTATATGCAGTTTGTATATTTCTTTCTAATCAAGAGGACAAGATAGTGTGGACCTGGAATTTAATGGATGGACAAGTGAACGTGAAGGGTGCATATGAAGCTTTAATGTTCAAAGTAGTTTAGGTTAATATAGACTGGTGGAATAATTCTATTTGGTCTTGGAGATTTCCTCTTAAGATTAGAATTTTTGATTGGTTATTGTTAAACAATTCTATCCTCACCTGGGATAATTAATTTTGTTGTGGTTTCTTTGGCCCATGATTTTGCGTCCTGTGTAATCAAGACGAGGAATCTGTCTCTCATCTTATGTGTAACTTTGATTTCATTCAAGCTGGGAGAAGATTTGTGTTCTTGCTAATGATAATTTTGTTTGTGCTTTTTATAATCCCTTGGACTACTTCTTCCATTGGTCTATATCCAAGAGAAATTATTTAGAACTTCTTTGTCATGTGGTTTTGGAAATATGGAAATCAAGGAACCGTTTTTTTTTTTAGAATCATTCTTGTTCTCCTTCAATGGTAGCTCTCAAAGCTTGGAGCCAATTCAATGCTTTTACTAAAATAAGTTCATCTAGATCTATTCACAGACCTCCTTACCCAAAGGTTTCTAATGACTTAGTTGTTGGTTTCTTTGATGGATCCTCCTCCTCTAACGGATCTGTTTGTTCCTCTGGAGCTATTATAAAGATGTTAAATGGGACTAATCACTCGATAAGATTCAATTTAGGAGAAAGTTCAAATTCTAAAGAAAAACTATTAGGCCTCTGGGCGTTGTTATTTATTTCCATTCAGTTGAATATTCATCAATTGCAAGTATGTGGTGAATCAAAGCTTATTATAGATTGGGCTTTGAATAAAAGTGCTTTCAAGGTCATAAATTTGGAATTCTGGCAGCTGAAATTTGATAATCTTTGTAAACAAATTTCCAGGCTTGATTTTTATCATATATATCGAGAATTCAATTATCAAGCAGATCTTCTGGCTAATCAAGCTTCCTCCTTTCATGAAGGAAGGATATTTTTTCAATCCAACATGAATGTAGTTCTTGGGAATGTGGACTCCATTCCATCTTTCTAGAAGTCTGTAATCGACTATCTTTTGGTCCTGTATTTGGTGGTGGAGTTGGTATTTGTTTTTTTCTAAACGGGATTTATTTGTTCTCAAGCCTTGATGTTGAAGCCTTTTCTTTCAGTATCTCCAACTCATGGCTGAGGTTTACAGTCTATTTATGTAATGTTATATTTATATTATATGAATATAAGTACTTTTTTTTGGCATGAAAAAAAATATTCTGGAAAAAAAAACTTGTTTTTCTCCTATATTTTAAATTTAATTGTCCCCTTTTTTCATTTCCCCCCCTTTTATGATATTATTTACAACAACAATGATCTTCCATGCTATGATCTAAAAAACATTGCAATTTTAAACTCGAAAACATAAAGGGGTGCTATTAGTGGGACTCATTTTTGAATCAAGAGTTGATTTTAGGATTTTACTGCAATGGCCATTAGAGTAAATTTGGGACTAAAATGGGCCTCATTGGTTGATGAGTTGGAATTCAAAAACCAATATAATTTCAAGAAATTCGGTCAATGATAATCATTGAGTTGGAACTATAGAAGTCAAAGATTTGACAATAGTGAACTACATATAAACCTTACTTTGGTTAAGATTTTGGTAATTATTATTGTGAAATATTATAAATATTCTTGAAATACTAAATATAGAGTATTTCATATTATCACTACTTCCAATTCTTTTGAAAATAAATCTTACATTAAGTCAAATAAGAGTAGAATCACTTTGAAATATGATAAAATTTTATATTATTAATATTTTTAAAGAAAAAATATGTAATAACTAATTTATGATGATGATAATTAACCTCCACTGAGACTAAGTTGGTCTATTTGACCTTAAGAGGGTAAGGGATTACTTGCAATTGTTTATAATTTTGTTTATGTGCTCGAAAATCATTAAGAGAAGCTTTTCAGGATCACCACAGTTTTGTTGAGTTAAAAGATTAGGAAGGTTGGTAGTGTGACAAATATTTTGAAATTGAGATCTAATTTGGGTATAGGTTGGACAATCTACGATAAAGTGATTTTCATATTCAA
>ML786361.1:173242-208396 GCA_009831015.1 Picea engelmannii | reverse complement strand
GATCAATGGTTGAGATCATCTCAAAATAATCTCAACTCAAAACCCACTTTACTTAAGTTTCCATAGTTTCACTTTATGTCCCTCAATTCACCCAAAAAGTGAATTAATTGTCATTTTAGGGTAAAATGACCAAATTTAACTTTTGACTTAAATCTCCTAAGTCAAAGTGAAATTAGACATAAGGTACATGGTACATGGTACAAAGTACTTACCACATGTGTTTAGAAGCTCACAAACACAAGGGGAACACCTTCCAAGGTACCCAAATCTCAACACTCCCTCTTATCGAGGAAAGTGCCCTTCACCACCAATATCTTGGATAGATGGAAGTGTCTCTCCATCTATCCAAGATCACCTAGATATTGGTATCAAACCAAATATCTCCACCTTGGTATCCCACCAAGGATTTATACCTCTTGGGATCTCGCCAATGATCACTACTCTTGGCATCTCACCAAGAGTCACTCTCTTGGAATCTTAACAAGAGTCTCCCCCTCTTGGTATCTCACCAAGAGTACCTGGATCTTGGCATATCACCAAGATCCTCAAATTGGCCTCTTGCAAAGTATCGTCCACATGAAGTGGAACCAAAATATGATATGCCCATCTCCATATCCAAGTGAGGCTCAAGCCTCTGTGGTGCCCTTCATCAATCTATGATGCTCTAAATCCCCTACACCAACCCTCTGTCTCAACATCTCTAAAACTAAAGTTGTCCCGGGTGGACCAGTCACCCTTGATGATGGTGTCCATGAAAATTGAGCCTGATCTCCCTCTGAATCACTACTATGAGTCAATAGGTTCTCCTCAACTCTGTCTCCCCACCTGATGTTGGATGGTGTAACAATAGGCAAAGTAGTAGTGAATGCACACTCTCTCGCAAATTGTTCATCGAACTCAAACTCCTTTGTTGTCATTGCTAAAACATCCTGTAACTTATTCTTCTTCTTGGGACACTGTCCTACATAGTGACCCATTACCTACAAGCAAAGCATATCACTGAGCTCATGTCTCTCTTCTTCCCACTGCTTCTCTCTCCTCTCTGTGGTGGGGTTCCAAACTTGGGACCCTGTCGACCTCCCTAACCGGTCTTCTTCTTTCCCTTTGTCCAAAGAGAAAGATCATCATCACCCTGCATTGTTTGTTATTGTCTAGAAGCCTCTAATATAAGTCTAGTCTCCTCCTGAATGAAATCATCCCACAATCTCTCCCAAGTGGGCATTATCTCCTTGGAAACAATGCCATGAACGAATGGACCACATGGTTTGGTAAAATTGTTTAAGGTTGTCCTCACCATAGAATCTGGGTCCAACACCTCTCCAACATCTCTAAGCTCATCTTTGATCTGGGTGTATCGACCAAGGAAATAATTCACCGACTCACTCTTGAGCATACAAATGCCCCTGATTCGATCATACAGAACCATCTTCTGGTTCTGGTTAGAGCTCTCATAAATCTTGCATATAGATACCCACATCTCAAATGCATAAGCTTTCCCAGTCAAGTGGGGAATGATGTGATCCCACACTGCATCACATATCATCCTCTTTTCCTTGTTGTTCCTCTTCTTGAACTCTGTTAACAAGACGAGAGCAGTAGCAGGGGGAACATGAGCCTAAAATATATCCCATAGTTCGAGGTCCTCCAAGACAAATACTATCCTGACCTTCCAAGGCGACCAATTGCTAGCTCTGGCTAGCCTATCCTCCACACACATCTAAGATGTTGACATCACTTCCCACTGCACTCAAAATGATGATGCAATTGCAAAGGAACATTGCATCACTCCTCTCAACACAAGTGTGAAAAGAGGCAAATGAACATTGACCTCACTCCTAGAAATATAGGTGTGAAAATAGGTCGTGAAAAATCAACCTCACTCCTACCACGTAGGTGTGAAAAGAGACCGACGAAAATTTCCACAAAATGCTCTAAATCCCTCCTCAAAATTCTACCAACAAGCTGCCACTAAACTTAGTCAATCGCTGCCGACAAAATCTGCCGAAAAGGTGTCTAAAATAGTCCAACAAGAAATTGTCCAAAACTCATAAAAAATCAGCCACCAAGCTCTGATACCATGAAGATTTTCTAGGTCCTAACAAGATGCCAACTAGGTCTATCTTTGATGTCAAGTTAGCTCTAAGTTTCAATTTTCAAACAAGGGTTTGTTGTTGTTTTATAACAACAAATTGTTCAGGAACTTCTTTGTTGTTCTATTAGGGTTACATAGACCATTAATGTGCTCTGGCATGTAGTTGTTGTCACAAGATGTTATCACATGCATACCATAAGCTATACAACACACCTAGAGATCTTTTAGAGCTGAAATGATGTTGTTCTAAACACTAGCATACTTGAATATGAACACAAGTATTTTTGGTCAACATGACCCTGGATAAAACTCCCCTGGGGAAAACCAGTTCGGAATCTGAGTGTATAAATGAGGAGAAAATAAGGTGGAATACAACAAGTACAATAAACAGATGAACCTGATACAATACCAGCTTGAACCAAGGTGAAACACAAGTCCAAATGAAGAAGATGCGCCCTAGGATGGTGCACCCTCCTCACAAGTTGCCAAAACCACTGAACTGAAGCTCTATGCCAACTAGAAGCTATGATAGAGAAACCCTCCCATAGTACTATGAATATGTGTTGTAGCTCTCCACTGAAATTGTCCTCAAGGAAAACTAACCTCTGCAAGTCCTCCCTACTAGTTGTGTGCCCTCCTCCTCAAGTGCGCCCTCCTCCTAGCAAGAACTAGCTCCACAAATAAATGAAGGACTAAGATTGTTGGTTACCACCATGAATGTGGGCGCCCAATATTTCCTCACTCAATGCATCCAACCTCATCCTCATTCTCCTCTCCCAACTCTCTTGGTGAACATAACAACGAATAAATAAGCTCTCCTTTGCCTTTGCCCCCTCCTTAAGGAAGCATGTGGAAACCTAAAATATGAGTGGAAGATATCATCTCATCTCATCCCTAATCAATGGTTGAGATCATCTCAAAATAATCTCATCTCAAAACCCACTTTACTGAAATTTCTATAGTTTCATTTTATGTCCCTCAATTCACCCACAAAGTGAATTAATTATCATTTTAGGCTAAAATAACCAAATTTCACTTTTGACTTAATTATCTTAAGTCAAAGTGAAATTAGACATAAGGTACATGGTACATGGTACATGGTACAAAGTACTTCCCACATGTGTTTATAAGCTCACAAACACAAGGGGACCACTTTCCAAGGTACCCAAATCTCAACAATATTGACTACCATGAAGGATCTACCATACATGTATAAACTTTAAATTGAAAAATCTTACATGGAATTACCAAGCTCTTAATACTACTCAAGGAGCTCTGATACCATGTTAATAAATAGAACACAAGACTAAAGACATAATAACTTAATGGAAAAGGATGCAAGCCATATTCTCCTTCACAATATTCATCCCTGGGATACAATTTTATAGTACATGAATGAAACCACCTCATAAACTATATTTTCTCTCTCACCAACACCTCATCAAGAGATAAGGCAAGGATGAGGCAAAATAGGATATAATACACACTTAGGATAAAAACTATAACATATAATCTGAAGTACAGTGAGGTAGTGTAGGACTTCATGATTGTATAGGGAATCATAGACCAACATTTTATAAATTTGTTTTGACCATTTCTCCTTCTTCTTCTTCTTTTTCAATTGTGGTTTTTGTTTTAAATGGAGGGTGAGAAGATTTTTTCATTTTTCATTTTTAATTTAAAATGCGTAACTCAAATCTTGTCTATTGAAGAGGAAACCTAGAGATTAAAGAGTCAAGATTTATGGCTTTCTTGTGGAGATAAAAATACAAATTTTTTCCACAAATTTGCTAGCTATCACAGATGTATAAATGTTATCTAGGAGCTTGAGGACTTGGAGGGTCAGTGCATTTCGGGGAAAATAATTCTTCAGAGAGCAGTTGTATCTCATTTTTCTAAATTTTTTAAAGTCCGTAAAGATTCCTCCTTAGTTAACCAGCTTAAAGTCTTGGAAGTTTTTCCTCAGATTTTCTCAGAGGAAGAGGCTTTTTCTATTGGCGCGCCTATTAGTCTTGCTAAGGTTAAAAGTATTCATAAGGCTTTGAAAGGGGAAAGACCCCAGGTCCAGATGGATGGACAGTTGACTTATTTCTTGATTTTTTTGATACGGTGGGTTTGGATATTCTAAATGTTACTGAGGAATCGAGGTTATCTGGTAAAATCTTTGGGGCACTCAATGCTACTTTTGTAGCTTTAATTCCTAAGAAAGATAATACCAAGGACTTTAATGATTTCAAGCCAATTGCTTTGTGCAATTTGGTGTATAAAACCATTTCCAGAGTTATAGCTTCTAGCCTTAAGCCATTTTTCTCTAAGTTTCTCTCTGAAGAACAATTTGGTTTTCTCAAAGGAAGACAATTTTTTTATGTTGTTGGAGTTGCGCAAGAGGTAATTCATAGTGTAAAATATAAAAAATTAAGCTCTCTAATTCTCAAATTGGATCTTTCTAAAGCTTTTGACAGTGTGAATTGGGATTTTCTGAGGCTTTTGCTCTTTCATATTGGGCTTTCTCCATTGGTGGTTAAATGGATCATGGCCTGCGTTTCCTCTTCCTCCTTTGCAATAATAATTAGTGGTGGACCTTGCTCTTTATTTGAAAGTTCAAGGGGTTTACGGAAAGGCTTCCCTCTTTCCCCAATCTTATTTATTCTAGTTATGAATGGTTTAAGTCGCCTTATTGAGAAAAAAAAAGTCTCTAGAAATATTTTTGGTGTAAAAATTTCAGTTCTGATCATAATAATGAATTTATTTTTCGTGGATGATATTCTATTGTGTGGTATTGGATCTCTATTGGAGTGGAGAATTTTTAATAAAATTCTCCTTCTTTTCTGTAATGCTACAGTTTTGAAAATCAATTTTAAAAAGTATTCTTTTTACTCTTATGGAGTTGTCAAGGAGACTCTTCTTCAAGTCCAAAGATTTTTCAATATCCGTATTTTGGATTTAGATGTGGGATTCAAATATTTAGGTTTTCTTCTAAAACCTAACTGCTACTCTGCATCTAATTGGTTCTAGTTGATTCAAAAGGTTGATTAGAAAATTGGCATTTGGTGTCTTAAGTGGATCTCTCTGGGAGGTCGTTATATCATTGTAAAATCGGTTTTGGAAGGCTTGTTAATTTACTGTATCTCTATCACTCGAATTCCCTGTGTCATTTTGGATAATATTTGTAGAATATCTTTCATATTTATTTGGTCCAGAAAGAGAGAGAAATATAATTTCCATTTAGTGGCCTGGAAAAAGATTGTCTTGCCCAAGAAATAAGGCGGATGGAGTTTAAAGAATATTTTTGAGTTTGGTAAGGCTCTAGATGTGAAGAGTCTTTGGAAATGCATGTTATTTAATAATTTATGGAGCATTGTAATAAAAAACAAGTACACACGATGCTAGACTTTAGCAGAATGTTTCAGGTTGGAATACAAAAAGGCGAAGGGTGTCTCATGTTCATGGAATTGGTTGCTCAGCGCTCTTCCGATCATTAATCACTGAATTTCTTGGAAACCTGGAAATGGATGGTTGATTAGAGTGGGTGAATATCCTATTATTGCAATTGGAAATTACAACCTTTCTTATGATGTGTTGAACCACTTGCATTCCCATGGAATTTTCTTTCTAGCTTAGATCCATAATCAAGAGGCATCAAATTCTAGTATGGACCATTGTACTATTGTTGAAGATATTTCTATGTAGGGTATGATTAAAGAAGTATGGGATGCTTTCATTCATAGGTTATATGCAGTTTGTATATTTCTTTCTAATCAAGAGGACAAGATAGTGTGGACCTGGAATTTAATGGATGGACAAGTGAACGTGAAGGGTGCATATGAAGCTTTAATGTTCAAAGTAGTTTAGGTTAATATAGACTGGTGGAATAATTCTATTTGGTCTTGGAGATTTCCTCTTAAGATTAGAATTTTTGATTGGTTATTGTTAAACAATTCTATCCTCACCTGGGATAATTAATTTTGTTGTGGTTTCTTTGGCCCATGATTTTGCGTCCTGTGTAATCAAGACGAGGAATCTGTCTCTCATCTTATGTGTAACTTTGATTTCATTCAAGCTGGGAGAAGATTTGTGTTCTTGCTAATGATAATTTTGTTTGTGCTTTTTATAATCCCTTGGACTACTTCTTCCATTGGTCTATATCCAAGAGAAATTATTTAGAACTTCTTTGTCATGTGGTTTTGGAAATATGGAAATCAAGGAACCGTTTTTTTTTTTAGAATCATTCTTGTTCTCCTTCAATGGTAGCTCTCAAAGCTTGGAGCCAATTCAATGCTTTTACTAAAATAAGTTCATCTAGATCTATTCACAGACCTCCTTACCCAAAGGTTTCTAATGACTTAGTTGTTGGTTTCTTTGATGGATCCTCCTCCTCTAACGGATCTGTTTGTTCCTCTGGAGCTATTATAAAGATGTTAAATGGGACTAATCACTCGATAAGATTCAATTTAGGAGAAAGTTCAAATTCTAAAGAAAAACTATTAGGCCTCTGGGCGTTGTTATTTATTTCCATTCAGTTGAATATTCATCAATTGCAAGTATGTGGTGAATCAAAGCTTATTATAGATTGGGCTTTGAATAAAAGTGCTTTCAAGGTCATAAATTTGGAATTCTGGCAGCTGAAATTTGATAATCTTTGTAAACAAATTTCCAGGCTTGATTTTTATCATATATATCGAGAATTCAATTATCAAGCAGATCTTCTGGCTAATCAAGCTTCCTCCTTTCATGAAGGAAGGATATTTTTTCAATCCAACATGAATGTAGTTCTTGGGAATGTGGACTCCATTCCATCTTTCTAGAAGTCTGTAATCGACTATCTTTTGGTCCTGTATTTGGTGGTGGAGTTGGTATTTGTTTTTTTCTAAACGGGATTTATTTGTTCTCAAGCCTTGATGTTGAAGCCTTTTCTTTCAGTATCTCCAACTCATGGCTGAGGTTTACAGTCTATTTATGTAATGTTATATTTATATTATATGAATATAAGTACTTTTTTTTGGCATGAAAAAAAATATTCTGGAAAAAAAAACTTGTTTTTCTCCTATATTTTAAATTTAATTGTCCCCTTTTTTCATTTCCCCCCCTTTTATGATATTATTTACAACAACAATGATCTTCCATGCTATGATCTAAAAAACATTGCAATTTTAAACTCGAAAACATAAAGGGGTGCTATTAGTGGGACTCATTTTTGAATCAAGAGTTGATTTTAGGATTTTACTGCAATGGCCATTAGAGTAAATTTGGGACTAAAATGGGCCTCATTGGTTGATGAGTTGGAATTCAAAAACCAATATAATTTCAAGAAATTCGGTCAATGATAATCATTGAGTTGGAACTATAGAAGTCAAAGATTTGACAATAGTGAACTACATATAAACCTTACTTTGGTTAAGATTTTGGTAATTATTATTGTGAAATATTATAAATATTCTTGAAATACTAAATATAGAGTATTTCATATTATCACTACTTCCAATTCTTTTGAAAATAAATCTTACATTAAGTCAAATAAGAGTAGAATCACTTTGAAATATGATAAAATTTTATATTATTAATATTTTTAAAGAAAAAATATGTAATAACTAATTTATGATGATGATAATTAACCTCCACTGAGACTAAGTTGGTCTATTTGACCTTAAGAGGGTAAGGGATTACTTGCAATTGTTTATAATTTTGTTTATGTGCTCGAAAATCATTAAGAGAAGCTTTTCAGGATCACCACAGTTTTGTTGAGTTAAAAGATTAGGAAGGTTGGTAGTGTGACAAATATTTTGAAATTGAGATCTAATTTGGGTATAGGTTGGACAATCTACGATAAAGTGATTTTCATATTCAATGTTCTTAGTGTCACAAAGGTGACACACTCTTTCATCCCATGTCATTTTAGGAATTGACCAACACCCATTTTCACTATGGAGCTCGTGAGAAATTGTTCTTCTCTTAACAAGGTTTTTTTTTTCTTTACACTTGTCAAAACAAAGAGATAATTCTGATCTTCTAGACTATGGTTGATTACATCCTTATAATACCTTAATTTTCCTTTTTCCTCTAACTCTTGATCACACCACATTTTCATATAATATATAAATATATGAAACAATGAATTAGATATTTTAACAACGTTTATATATAATATAATATATAATATAACTCGTTAATTGTAACTAACTAGATATATTATATATTAAACAATATATTATATAACTCATTAATCAAAACAAGTTAAAACTAACCAGTTATGTCCCCGAGGTGTAGGACAGTTGGTGACAGAGTGTGTTGTTAAGGCACTCTGTGATGTTAAAGTAACCAGTTTGAAACCTGTGGGGACAAAAAATTCATCCATGTTAAGGGTTGGTGTGGCTCAGGCTGGGTGCGATCCCTGGGTGATTTTGATGACTTAGATTCCCCTGAGTCGTTGTTTCTCAGCCACAAGCTAGTCTCGCAGGTCATGGACAAACTAGCAAACAAAACAAAAAAACTAACCAATTATAATATTTACTATACTATATTATATAATATAATTGGTTAATTGTAACTTACAAATTATATTATATATTATATAACATAGTATATTAGAATTATTTAGTTGAATAGTATATTTATTCAATTATAAATTATTCTAAATAACATATAATATAAATCTAGATATTTTGGCTTTACAATATTTATTATTTGCACAATAATCTAAAACTTTTATTATTATTTTTTACTCTTACCTCTTATTGGGCTCATACTTGGTCACATAAACCCACCAAACACACTTCCTTTTTAACTCATTTTCCTCCATTTTTGTTATTTTCAATATCCATTTCCACTAAATAAAGGCTCAATGAAGGATTACAAGGTAATCTATAGTTTATTCTTGATTTTCATTTAACAAGTTAAAATATGATTTTTTTTAGTATTTTACCAGTCATTGTCTGTAATCGCTCCCTGGTTAGCATGTTTGTAGGCTAGCTGGGTGAAATCAGGGACAAGGGTTTTGTTCCCCATGTTCATGGTATGGTTAATTTTCTATTGGTTTAGTGAAAAATCCCTCGCACATGCCCGATCAATGCATGATCAACTCAACCACTCTACAACAATTTATATAGCAAAAAAATCAGGTAGCAAACTTCAGATGAGATTTATGGACTGATGAGGACGAATTTGACAATTATGGGACATGGGTTTTGTGTAGAACATGCCCAATTACGTTCAAACAAGGCATATTTTCCAGAAAAGGTGTGATTTGAGATATTTGGAGGTTTTTCTAAAAATGTAAAGCCCATATTTGTGTGTTTGCGATTTTTTCCATGATTTTGGCCACTATAGAGGTCGAATATCATCTAGATGAATTATTAAAATGGAAATTATTGGTTGGGATGAGTGTTATCAATAGATTTGTTTCTCTTTGTGATGTATAAATATGCAAGTGAGTGAAGTTTAAGGGGGAAATCATATTTTGAATAAAAACTCTAAACATGGGATTGTAAGCAAGCTTTTGAGCAATTTGAAGATCTAATTTTATCCTCTACTTAATCTCTCTGTGAATGTTCCAGCTTGGAGGGACCCCATGATTGGTTCATGTAAGAACATTGTATATTGGTGTGAGTTTTCTTTGAAATTTCTTTAGCTAACATTATTTCCTTTATTCATTGTTATTCTAGATCGGATTTATATCAGTTTGGTTTTGGTTAGATTTCATTTGAAGATTTATTTTGCTAATAAAAAGTTAAAACTCAATCTTATCTACCATTGATGACTTGAAAAGGATTTTTCAGAGTATTTCTACAATTTCCCTCTGAACATAAGATCTCTTGGAAACACTACAGCATGCTTTTTAACCAGTAGGAAATCCCAAGTATTCATTTGATTGATTAATATTGAAATCTGAATTAGGATTTTATCATATGTGTGTTTAAAATATTCCTTGCAATATTTTCTCACAATTCAACAAAGTATTGTTATAGGAAGCCTTCTCTTCCTGAGTTATTTAAATTTCACAATCATCAAACTAACATTGCAAATAAATTTGCACTTTACAATCAACACTTTTACCATTGAAGTGTGGCAGCTACAACTCATCACTCGTGGAAGCAAACTTCATTCTACAATATTATTTTTTACCAAAGAAACTGTGGATATTAATTTGAAGAAATTTAGCATTCTTTGAGTGTTTTAATTTGATTTCTTAGACACATAAATATTCTTTCGAGTTCATAAGTAAAAACCGAGTTCTATTACAGAGGTGTTTTCATTCTTTTGAAACAAATTCCCTTTGTGACCAGTGTATCCACCATTGAAGCTGTGAATCTTATATTGAAAGAATTTGTCTTAGAATCTTTATGTTTGATTTAAGTTAATGAATGTGTGATGAATATTCTTTTCCAATCATTGATCTCCACAAGTGAAGAGAGTATCATCGTGTGACCCTTTTGAGGCATGATATCTCACAACTGGAGTATCTACCTTTGTAAGATGTGGCATCCTAGATTGGATAAGAATAGTTCCATTCTGACATTTTTCTATTTTAGAATTTCCTTTCACATTGTAATAGTTCAAGTAAATTTAATTCTTAGTTTGTTGAAATAAGATTTGATATTTCATTTCTTGCGGTTTCACCTTGAAGTTTACGGACTCCCAGATTGATAATTAATGTTCAAAACTTATGAAAATAAGTTTTCCAACATTTTGGAGTTATTGTCAAGGAGGTGCTAAAGGGATTAGAGCCTAGGTAGGTAGGTTGTTTCATTTTATGCAAGTGTGTTCTATTTTAGTTTGATTCATGAAAATAAGAGAACCCTAACATGTGTGAACAAATAACTTGGTGACAATATGATCCTAGTAGCACGATAGCACTTCGAGTACATAATTAGTTTGCTTGTATTTGCTTTAAGTGTGTTTCCTTTTCATTTCTTCAAGATTTTTACAGCTTTTGGTATTCTAAGAACCATATACATTGATCCATGTGTATTCTAAGGATTAGCAACCAATGAAAAAGACTTCAAGAATGTTCAAGAACCTGTTGTAAAGGATAATGTTACTCCAAGATTTTTATTGAATCATAGCAGCAGCTGGAATCTCTTCCTCTTAGGAAGAGAAAATATTGACAACAGTCAAGAAATATCTGCACTCCGAGAAGTGATAAAAGAGGAAGAATTCCATGAACAACAACAAGAGGAGACCAAAGAATCACATACTGTGTTCGATGGAGAGCATTCTTTAGAACCTAATATTGGGGAATTTCTAACATGCATATCATTGTATCCTTTGTGCATTGAAGATATTGGTCATCAGATAGAAGAAGATATACATGGAATGAAAAAGGAGGACACATGAATCAATGTTAATGAACACGAGAACTAGGAAGACAAAGACTACATTGAACTTTGGTTCTAGACAAGCATCAATTTGAAGCACCACTCTATTCTTCAGCATTTCTTGACATCAACGCAATCAGGGAAGCTGGTCTCTTGTGTTCTGATACTTATTAAAGTATATTTTTCAGACCAGAATATGAGGACATTTGTAATCCTACTATGCACATGGCTTCACTGGAAATACTCCTACACTTGAAAAAAGGACTTCCTTTTCAGGTAGAGTAGGATAAAGTAACAAATAAATAAAATAGTAAATAGAAAAATAAGTCCAACTGTGAAAACTAGTTTACTAGCGCAACTAGACACGAACGTTTCTTGAAAAATAGGCAACTAGAGGGAAAAGTTCACAATAAGTTATGCATTCAGTTGTTGGTTCCATCTTGTATTCTTCAAATCATTTTTTTCTTGTGTTAGATGATGGGGGATTCATTAAGGCCCTCCTTCTAGAAAATCTCATTCTATCGTCTCCAACACATCATTTGGGATCGATTTTATATATTTAATAGTGCCTTGGGATTTGCATTGATCAATGGCAAGTATTCTCATTGTCAGTCATGAGAATTCATCAATGTCTCTTGACTAACAGATCTTACAGGTGACTCGACTTCAACAAATCCATTTGTACCTATCAAGATGCACTAAGGTACTTTAGCGCTCATTATCATTAAAGATGAGTTTCTTCACGTTGGTTAATGGCATGCCTTAATGATCGATAATCCAATGATTTATGTTCATGCTCGACATCAATACATTCATTCGCATGATAATAATTATACCTCGGATTTGGGTAGTGGTTGAAGACTATTTGGTTTTGTAGTAACAAAAACAACTTGCAGTAGTTCACTTTCTAAAGCTTCTTGTAGCAATGTTTTCATGTCTTGTTCTAATAAAAATTCCCATTCAGTCTTGTTGGCAACCACCAAAACTCCTTTCGATTCATGTTATTTTCCAACAAGTCAGCAGATTTGGATCAACATTCAAAGTGTTCTCTCGACTATAATGGATCTCCTATTCATCCTACAGTCAACACATATCATGTTATCGCGATTCCTAAATCTTCAACATCAACATCAATCTAAGCTCCATATAAAGAAATGAGGAAGTTGATCAATAGAGAAGATTTGAATGAAGTCATTACAACATACATCCAAGGTGCAAACATTCATAAGGAAAATTTTGCATACATTCAAGCATCCAAATTTGTAAGAAAGCATCCAAATTTGCAAACAATCAAGCAACATACAACTAGTTTGCAACCATCAAAAGAACACTCAAGTTGTAGATCCATGTGCCAAGTATCTAGTAAATTAAAGGTTTGATATTTTTCATTTGTTATTAGGAAATTAGAAAGAAACTTGGAAATCACTTTTATAATCCCTTATGGCCTTCTTCTTCCATTTCACCAGCTATAATTATTCTCCATGACTAATTGATTTATAAGTTATTTTACCCATACCTACTTAAACTATCCACACTTCTTACCATATTCTATCTTTAGAAACCAACCATACCGATTAATTAACCATTTACATATTACCATTACCTATCTTCATATTCAGTGTACATCACCACTAATCATTTTTCTTCATTCCCCATATTTTCATACAACTCATTCCATACATATCCTTTCATACAGTCAATTCCCATGATTTGTCATTATGACTACAAAGAAAAAGACCATATAAAAGAAGAATTGAAGAAGCTCAAGGAGGAAAATGAAAAATCACTCAGGGAAAGGCTTAAGAGACAGGGTTGTCATCAAGAAGACACAAGTTGAGAAAGACAACAGAAGCACTTTGAAACCAAAATAAATGCAATTTCTAAATTTTGATTTTGCATAAGGGACATGCAAAAGTTCAAGTCTGGGGGAGATGTTGGGCTCATACTTTTTCATAAAAACCCACCAAACACACTTCCTTTTTAACTCATTTTCCTCCATTTTTGGTATTTCCTNAATGCAATTTCTAAATTTTGATTTTGCATAAGGGACATGCAAAAGTTCAAGTCTGGGGGAGATGTTGGGCTCATACTTTTTCATAAAAACCCACCAAACACACTTCCTTTTTAACTCATTTTCCTCCATTTTTGGTATTTCCTATATCCATTTCCACTAAATAAAGGCTCAATAAAGGATTATAAGGCAATATATCGTTTATTTCTAATTTTCATTTAACAAGTCAAAATATGAAAATTTTGAGTATTTTATCAGTCATTACCAGAAAAATTAGGCTCTTGTAATCGCTCTGTGGTTAGCATGTTCATGGTATGGTTCGATTCCTATTGGTTTGGAGAAAAATACCTCGCACATGCTCGATCAACACATGGTCAACTTAACCACTCTACGGCAATTTTTATAGCAGAAAAATCAGACAACGAACTTCAGATGAGATTTCTTGATTGACGAGGACGAATTTGAAAATTATGGGACATGGGTTTTGTGCAAAACATGCCCAATTAGGTGACCGCTAGGGATATTTTCCAGAAAAGGTGTGATTTGGGATATTTGGAGGTTTTTTTCTAAAAATGTACAGCACATATTTGTGTGCTTACAATTGTTTCTATGATTTTGGCCATCGTCGAGGTCGAATCTCATCTAGATGAATGATTAAAATGACAATTAGTTGGTTGGGATGAGTGTTATCAGCATATTAGTTTCTTTTTGTGATGTATAAAAATGAAAGTGAGTAAATTTTAAGCAGGGATTCATATTTTGAATAAAAAAATATGAACTTGGGATTGTAAGCAAGCTTTTGAGCCATTTGAAGATCTGATTTTATCCTTTGCTTAATCTCTATGTGCATGTGCCAACTTCGAGGGACCCCGTGATTGGTTCATGTAACAACATTGTACAATGGTGTGAGTTTTCATTGAAATTTATTTAGCTGGGATTATTTCCTTTCTTCATTGTTATTCTAGATTAGATTTATATTGGTTTGGTTTTGGTTAGATTTCATTTGAAGATTTGTTTTGCTGATAAAAAGTTAAAACTCAATCTTATCTACCATTGATGATTTGAAAAGGATTTTTCATATTATTGCTACAAGTTTCCTCCGACCATAAGATCTTTTTGAAACACTATAGCTTGCTTTTCAACCAATATAAAATCCCAAGTATTCATTTGATTGATTAAGATTGAAATCTGAACTAGGATTTTATCATATGTGTGTTTAAAATATTCCTTGCAATCTTTTCTCACAATTAAACAAAGTATTTTTGTAGGAAGCCTCCTCTTCTTGAGTTATTTAAAATTCACAATCATCATAGTATCAATGTAAAGAACTTTACACTTTAAAATCAACACTTTTACCATTGAAATTGTGATACCTACAACTCATCACTGGTGGAAGCAAACTTCATTCTACAATCTATTTTCTGACCAAAGAAATTGTGGATATTAAGTTGAAGGAATTTAACATTCTTTGAGTGTTTTAATTTTCTTTATTAGACACCTAAATATTCTTTCAAGTTCATAAGTCAAAATTGAGTTCTGTTACAGAGATGTTTTCATTCTTTTGAAACAAATTCCCTTTGTGACCAAAGTATCCACCATTGAAGTTGTGAACCTTAGATTGAAAAAATTTGGCTTGGAATATTTATGTTTGATTTAAGTTAATGAATGTGAGATGAATATTATTTTCCAATCATTGATCTCCACAAGTGAAGAGAGTATCGTTATGTGATCCATTTGAGGTGTGATATCTCACAACTGAAGTTTCTACCTTTGTAAGTTGTGGTAGCCTAGATTGGATAAGAATAGTTTCATTCTGTCATTTTGCTAGTTTAGAATTTCCTTTCACATTGTAACAGTTCAAGTAAATTTAATTCTTAGTTTTTTTAATTAATCTTTGATCCTTCATTTCTTCTGCTTGCACCTCAAAGTTTACGAACTCCTGGATTGATAATAAATGTTCAAAACTTATGCAAATAAGTTTTCCAACACCTATTAACTCTATATTAACCCAAATTTCTTGGAGACTATTATTAATGAGACAAAATAGATAACACATCTAACTTAGTGTGATGTGGCATATGCTTAGTGTGATGTGACATATGCTTTTACTATTTTAATATTTTCCTTAGGAGGCCCATTTTAGACCCAAATTTACTCTAATGATTGTTTGTTAGTGCCATGGTTTCAAAAGAGTTGAAATTTTAACCTAAAAAGAATGGGGGTGGAGGGGGTTGCCACTAGTAGCATCATTTTCTGATTCGAGGGTTGATTTTAATATTTTGGTTGCAACAATACCGGTTGTTGTTGTTTTTTTACAAAAAATGGAAAATATATATTATCAAAAAAATTGTGGTTGAAGCACGCATGTATGGTTACAAAAACAAATATTTAATGAAAACAAAGGCATTTATGCTTGGCTCTGATTGATGAATTTTCTCTCTATTACATTGGAGAATTTATTTTTGTTGACCAGAGCCTCTGTAGATATAATGGTTGTGTAAATATGGATGAAGGTCCCAAGAAAAAAGGTCGTTAAACACTACATTACAATTAACCATAGGGGGGCATATCCTGATTACCTTGGTGCGACATTTCCTCGTCTAGGGGCAACATGTTTAAGTCTTGGAGGCTACCCACAGTTGCAGGAGAAGAGTATGCATATGAGACAGTGGGGCTAAGGGGAGGAGGAGATTCTTTCTGGAGAAATTGGAGTTCGATAATCTGGGATCATAGCGATGTAACTTCATCTTTCAATCTCTTTGTTGCTTATCATTGATGCACCAAGATGTCATATATGGATTCTACCTAGGACTCTAGTCCATTATTTATTGATTGGAGCTCCAAAATAATAGACTGGATTTCCTCTAGAATGAACTCGCTTGATTGAGAAGAGATCTATGAGTCATATGATGACTTGCTTTCCATATTTCTCTCAAATACTATCACCTCAGAGCTGGTTTGGGAGAGAGAATAAATTTCAAAGTGACGACAGATGGTTGGAGATAGAATGACAGACCCAACCCTCTCAGGGATATTTAAGGAGATTCCACACAAATGCTGACTCATTGCCATGATGTGCCGAATACGGTCAGAACCCAGGTCGTTAATGAGAGAAGAGTGATTTTTATCCAAGACATGACAAAGAGTGAGTTAGGTGAAGTGAGGTATCTCTTCACAAAGCGTGGGATCCAGTTGAACAATGGTGTTTCCTTTCATGTGGAATGGTTTCCACTTAAAACAATTATATGGCTTCGTACTGAGACTTGGGAGAAAACTATGGTGGGGAGGATAGGGGAACAAGAGAGGAATACATATGTGAGATGAGGTTCGACTAGGCATGGATGGAGGAAGGAGGAGGGGATATGACACGAGGAAAGTTGATTCCCCCCGTAGAAAATACTATAGTGCATGTTGTCATCATGGTATGGGAGTGGGAGAGGTGGTTCCATTAAAATTCAATGCCTCTAGTTGCAAGGTGGAGGCTAACTTGGTGTGGTGGTCAGCGGGGTCATTGTTTTCACGGCGAAAATGGTAGAAATGAGTAAGAGGGATAGAGGAGAGGGTGTGTCATGTTATTAGGATGATGGAGGTGATTATGGATTCTAGGAAAGAAGAGTGTGATATTAAGTGGTGTATTATGATCCTAGAGTCCCCCATTATGTTTAGCTAAGTGATATTTTTCAATCTGACAAGTAGAGCACCTTGTAGGAGGTTGTATGCCTTTGCTTGGTTATTTGTAGCGAGGCCAAGTCCCCAAGAATAGAATGATTCAAGAGATTAATGAGGGCATGGGAGAACCCCATCCACTCCTGACATCCCTACAATACTAGTTGTTAAGTCCATGGTGCCAAACAAGTTGTAATTTTAACCACGAATAGAAAAAAAGGTGTCGCTAATAGTGGCACTTTTCGATTCAATGGTTGATTTTAAGGTTTTGGTTAGCAATATTATGAGGTTATTTAGGCCATATTTACAAAAGGTTGTAATTTTAACCCTGATAAAAAGGGGTGGCGCTGGTAGTGCCACATTTCAATTCGGGGTTTATTTTAAGGTTTTTGTTAGCAACATTATGAGGATTTAATGTCATCGTTGCAAAAGGTTGTAATTTTGGGATAAAAAAAGTGTGCTACCAGTAGCACCACTTTCGATTTGAAGGTTGATTTTGGTGTTTTTGATCCAAAAATAAGAGTTTTTAGGGTTAGAGTTCTTGTTTTGAGGTCACAATTCTTGTCAAGTCGATAACTATGATAGTTGTTATTTCACTTGTTTTGAGGTCATAATTATTGTCAAGTCGATAACTAGGTTAGTTGCTAGTAAATTAAGGGGAAAAACAACACATGCTTCTGAAACCAACACTTTGATCAACCTATGATAAATTCTCAAGCTAATATTAATGAATATTTTGAGAAAGAGGAAGTAAAAAAGATGGATTGAGGAGAACATTAAGAGGCCGAAGCAAATGAGATGGAAACAAAGGGCTGAAATAATGTTTAGTCAAAATTAAATAAATTGTCTAGGGAAGGTGGTGACATTAAGTTGGAAATAGGACCTACAAAAACTCAAGACCAACTAGTGGAACCCATGGAAAATGAAGAGTTGGGTGGGGAAGAATATGAGGAATAAAAAGTGGAAGCTAAAGATATAGATCAAGTGGGTGAGGAAATGGAAAAGAATATGGTGATGGTTAAGAGTATGAAGAAATATAAATTGAGGGTGATGATGAGGCGACATATGAAGAGGAAGGAGAGAACGAACACATGAAATGAAAGTGCTTGTTTTTGTTCAAGAAAGGAGAAGAAATAAGGAGCTTGAATTTTTTGTTGGTGCATTGGATAAGGACACAAATGGAGAGGATCTGAAGCCCAATTCACTAGCTCAAGTGGTTAATAGTTATGAATATCAAGTAGGAGGTCTCAAGGTCAAGTCCGCAGGCTGGTTGCCTATGCGTATGTGGGCCTCAATCAATGTCTCTAATAGTTCAATGCACAATAGTATGTGTGGCCTACTTTACATTGGGTACCATTGCTGAAATGAGGGAAAGTGCCTAGGAGTTTTAGGGAATTCATTTTCCAAGGAAAAAATATGAAGATGAACAAATAAAAGTCTTTTTCTCGGGTGGGGAGGTGGTTTTTATTGGATTTTCAACTATTGAACAAGAAAAACATCATGTTATTCAACTGAAGAAATCTATGGTAGGTGGTTTTTAGAAAGAACATTATTATCTATTGATTAATTTACAAGTTTCAAATATAGGCTAAATTAGGCACATCAATATGTTGTCTTAAGTAATAGTTATATTATATGTATGAGTGCCATCGTTTGTCTTATATTCTTCCACAATATATCATATGCATACCTACACTATGCATATTTGTTGTATGGTTTTGTATCGAGTACCTTTTTTATCTAAGATATTAGCCTTCATATTTGTTTTAGTTGTCTAATTATTCTTAGGGAATTTACATGAACACTCACTCACTTCTTTTAGATAAGTGAAACTTACACATTAATCATAGATATAATTGCAGCTATATTTGATATTATTTGATTTCTAAGTCCAAGATAAGCAGTGTTATATTTCCCTAAGCAAGGACAATCATATGTGGTTCTTGGGAAATATTTGCAAGACATGAACAAAGGAATCGATAAGATTTGTAGCCAGAGAATTGTGCATTGGTTGTTAGAAGGAATTTGCATAACACTATACCATATATCATGCTTAATAATTCCTATTATTGTTTCTAAACTATTTGTTTATGTTTGTTTTCATTCAAATGGCTAAAAAATACAAGTTTAAGAGAGATTAAAGACTATGGAATAGATGGTCTTGAAGAGATAACTTTAGTGGGGGATACTCAAAATGAAGGAATATGTTTTGGGTGATTTAGGTGGATATCAATGGCCTCCCACCTCTTCCACTGACTCAATGGTTCTCTATCTTCTTGGCAATTTTTCTATGGTTTTTAGGGTCCCAAACTTCCAGGTCCGTTTTGAGGCTCTAAACAGTGTTTTTTGGACATTTGAGGTGCTAGGGGCTTTTATGGCATGCCCTAACCCCATACAAAACTTGTAAACCTTGGATATTTCTGTCCAATGAGCTATCATGTGCCCCAAAATGGAGATCGTATGCAAATGTTGTGCCCCTGGGAAGTTGACGTATCAACTAACCATTCAAGGCCCACAATACTTTTGGTGTTTCATCTTCTTGGCTTAGGGTTTTTTCCTATTTTTATTTTAGGATTCATGATAAAATTCCCTTTTCTGCCTATTTGTAATCATATTTTTTTCAAATGAGAGTAGTCAACATCTCTTTCTCTTTAGAGATAAGCTACCACCATTATATCTAGTTTTTGTTCTACAATATTCTACTATATTATTCATTAATAGAAGTTGGGTTTCAATGTATTGTTGTACTCTTTGCTATATTTCCGTGTGTTTTCCATTTCATTCTCAATATAATCCAGATTAGTTATATCAAAGTAATCTTATCCTTGTTATTTCTCAGTGCATGTCCCTGATGAGGTCAATATATAGAGAGTTGGGTCTTGAGCTAGTTTTGCTCAGGGACGACCGTTGTCACTAGCCCAAGCATCCTCCCATGGAAGAAGAAAAGAGAGATGATGGATCAGGATATCCTTTCAAGATTTTTCTTGAGGAATATCTCGCACGATAGAGGAACAAGATGATGGACAAATTCACCCAGATCCTTCAACAATTGTTGACGGTGGGAGAGGCACCTTCATCAACCAACCATTTTGGAGGTGTGACACCCTTCAAGATACAAGTTAAATTTGATATCCCTTTATTTGAAGTTCATATAGATGCATATTCTTTAGATAAATGGTCAAATATTTTATAGGTTTATTACTCTATTCAAATTTTTTCTGACACCAAAAATATCACCTTCACGCACATTAAATCCTTCCCCCATGTCAAATATTGGTGGGAAAGTTACTTGGAGAGACACAACGAAGACAATTCTATGAAATTCAGTAGAGGACCCACTTGGGAGACCTTTTTTATGCCCTCAATGAGTAATTCTACCATTTTGGAAACTATGATGACTAGTACATGAGATGGATGACTTTGTGTCAGGAGAGAGACTAGAAAGTGATGGAGTACACCAACATATTCCATACCTTGAGCTCAAAGTTGGGTATCAGAGACTCTGAGTGGCACTTGTTTTTGAAGTACCACAGTGGACTACATAGGTACATCCAAATATATATGGATTTCTTGGACATTTCCTCATTGGGAGTTGATTATCGATATATTCTCAAAATCAAGCAAAAATTTAAGCAGTAAAATAAGTGAGAGTTCGGTTTGAAAATCTACAACAATAGAAGTATGGTAAAGATGAACCTAACTCAAAGAAAAAGGGATATATGAAAGAAATCCAACCTCAAGAAAAATACTCCAAGACACATGATAAGAAGGGTAATGAGAAGATGAATAAGAACACTAGAAAGTGGAGTGAGTTCAACAAAAGCCCCTGGCACAACATTGATGAATTCCACTCAAAATAGTCATTGTTGGTAGACCTTAAAGAAAAGGAGTCTGAACCTAAATCAGAATTTAATTCAGGACAAATAAAGTGGATCATCGATGTAGAACCTAGTGCTACCATAGAAACTGCAAAGATCCAACCAGACAAGTCAGAGGATCTTAAGGAGTGGGAGTGCATCTTCCATTCACATATGTGGGTGAAAGGGAACCCCACTACATTTCATTATTGACAGTGGGATATAGAATACGTTTATCTCAACCAAGGTAATGACGATATTGAAGTTTTTGAAAATTCCACACACTCAACCATACACCATCGTTTGGTTGATTTAGGGACGAGACCTTCACGTCAGCCAACAATGTCGGCTATCCTATGGCACCAAACCCTTCAAAGATGAGGTACTGTGTGATGTTTCCCCACTCAAAGTTCATGATGTTCTTTTAGAACAACCTTGTATGTGGAAACATCATGTTATTTATGAGTCCCGACACCATAGTGTCATTATTACTTTAGGAGTTCATCCCTACAAGGTACTAGAGGTAGTTCTTACTGCTGCAATTTCATTGATATCATAAAAATAGTGACAGGAGGTAATATCTCAGACTGCAAATTTTTTCCTCTTTATGGTTCAGTCAGAAGGTGAGTGAAAGGTCATTGTGACTACCACAACCTCTGCACAGGATCTCTCTACATAGCTGAAGCAAGTGGACAAGTTTATAGTGGAATATAGAGATATCTTCACTTCACCTTTGGGGGTGCCTATAAATTTTTAGGTCCAAAATTGCATTGACTTGATGCTTGGTGCGCCCTTTCCCAATGTCCAATTAAATATACATGCACTCCCTTATGTAGAATGAGAAAATAAAGTGCCATATTCAGGACCTCATCTACAAGGGACACATTCCATTGAGCTCCTCGCCTTGTGGGAGCCCAATTGTGTTGGTACAAAAGAAGGATGGGGCATGGCGCCTATGTATTGATTATAGGTCCCTAAACAATATCATTGTCAAGAACCGATACTTGATCCCCTAAATTTTCAATATTCTTGATCAAATTAAGGTTTCCAAGTTATTTAGTAATATTTATCTGAAGTATGGCTACCACCAAGTTTCGATAGAACAAACTGATTTATTGGAAACAAACTTCAAATCTAAGGAAGGCCTTTTTGAGTGGTTGGTCATGCCTTTTTGCTTAAATATCCCCATCGAAATTCATGAGGATGATAGATGATATATTTCATTCATTCACAAACTCTTTGTGGTCATATATTTGGGTGACATCCTCATATTTTGTTGGAACTGGGATGAACATCTGCAACACATCTAGTAGGTCCTTAGCACCCTGCAACAACACAAGATATATTTCAATCTGTAGAAATGATCATTCGACATGTAGTGAATTCAATACTTGGGATACATCATTGATGAACATGGGGTGCATGTGGACCCAACCAAGATCCAATTCATTCATGACTATCCAGATGCAAACACTATAAAATCGATATGTGGCTTCTTGGGGCTTGCCAACTTCTAAAATAGGTTTGTATTAGGATTATCTCATATATCTTGGCCCTTAATTCAAGTGACCAAGGGTGGAGCTAAATCCAATCTTTCCCTGTATAATTCACACCATAAACCATTCTAGGATCTGAAACATCACCTATTCTCCACACAATTCTCATGCTTCCTGACCTGAAACATCCATTTAAGATTGAGATAGATGTCTCTAACTATGTTATCAGTGCAATCTTCACTTGGTAGGGACATTACGTGGCCTATTATAGTGAAACACTATCTAATGTTTTTCGTAGATATCCCACCTGTGACAAAGAGATGTACTCCATTGTGTAGGCATTCCGACAATGGAATCATTATATTTTGGGAAATGAAACGATCATCCACATTGATCATAGGCATATAAAATTAATGTATACACAACGAAATTTACAGAATGAACACCATTAAAATTGGTCCACACACTCACAACAATTCCACATGAACATCAAGTAAAAGAAGGGAAGCAAAAATAGTGTTGCACAATGCCTTAGTCGACCCTTGTTTGTGGCACTAACCACAATTCTTAACTCATGTGAGCATGAGATTTCCAAGTGGCCAAAATTATAAAATAGTGACTCTGACTTCCCTATTACCTATCAAACATTCAACATAGAAAAACTAGTTTCAGACTTTCATCTCCAGGATTGATTGTTATGCCATCTGGCCCATCTATGTGTTCCTTCAATCTAGTGTGCAAAGATGATTTGGGAAGCTTGTTATAGTTGGGTGGCAAGACACTTTGGGGTGGAAAAAATAGTACGAGTACTGCAAAAGTATTTTTATTGACTAAATCTTTGACAAGATTTCAACAATTATATCATATCACGCATTGTTTGTGCCATCACCAAACCCACCATTGAGAAACAAAGGCTATACACCCCTCTACCTACTCCTGATAGGCCTTGCGATTCCATCTCCATGGATTACATGTCTAGTCTACCTTCAAACAAGCATGGTAATTATTGTGTCTTTGTGGTCGTTGATCATTTCTCTAAGATGGAATGTTTGACACCCTACAAGAAGAGTATCATAGACAAGGCCACTACTAAGCTCTTCCTCAAGCATTCTTTCATTCATTTTGGGCTACCACAAAATATTATTTTAGATCATGAAAGTGGCTTCTTGAGTACATTATGGTCCAATGTGTGGTCATTTATGGACACCAAGCTCACCAAATCAACTTCATTCCACCCCCGAACCAATGGACAGATGGAGGTAGTCAACATGATGATTGTGCATATCCTGAGAATGTACAACCCCAAACATCATCGCACATGGGATGAGAGTATTCCCTATGTTTAACATATCTAAAAGTGATCCCTTCATATCTCTACTAACGAAAGTTATTTTTAGGTGTGATTGGTGTTCCAGTCATTGGCCCCAATTGACATAGCTTTTCCCCTTGCATACATAGAGGAAGAATCTTCCCATGCTCAAAATGAGGCTGATAAGGAAACCATATTTATTGAATGGATTCATCACATATTCCAAAATTCCATGACATCTTGCGAAAATACAATGCCAAGTAAAAGAAGTGGCATGACCAACATCGGGTTCCACACAAGTTTCAGATTAGTGATAAGGTCTGGTTACATTTACAAAAAGAGCACATTATAGGACCCCACCATAATCTTCTCCCACTTTGATATGGTCCTTACACCATCACCAAGATTATAGGTGAGAATGATTTTGAATTAATTATTCCCCCATTCCTTGGCCTACAACCAATCTCTAATGTGGATCTCCTTCTCCCATATTTTCCATCTCTATTGGACACATCGAAGGTAGCTGGGAACATGGCCCCTATAGAACTCAACCCCATCTTCCTTGAGTAGGATACAATTTATTGAATCATGGATACATATATGAAAGGCACCCTCCAACAACACATACATATCTATATGATCATCAAAGCAAGGTAGCTTATTTAGAATGAGCGTAGCTGACATCTGTTTCTCTTCAAAGATAAGTTACCACCATTCTAACTAGTTTGTGTTCTACAATATTCTACTATTTTATTCATTAATAGAATTTGTATTTCACTATATTGTTGCACTCTCTGTTATATTTCCAAGTTTGTTCCATTTCATTCTCAATATAATGTGGATCAGTGGTATTAGATCAATCTACTCCTTGTTATTTCTCATTGCATGTCCCCAACAAGGTCAGGGTATAGAGAGTTGGGTCTCAAGCTAGTTTCATTTGGGGACGACTACTATGGATAGATGAAGCAACCTCCCATGGTGGAAGAAAAGAGATATGATGGAGTAGGATATCATTTTAATATTTTGCTCGATGAATCCCTCACATGATTGAGGAATGAGATGATGGAAAAATTCGCCCAGATCCTTCAACGACTACTGGTTGCAAGTGAGGCACCTTGAATAAGTAGCCATTTCGGAGTTGTGACACCCTTCAAGGTGAAATTTAGATTTGATATCCCTTTATTTGAAGTCCATATAGACATATATTCTTTGGATAAATGGTTAAATAATTTAGAGGGTTATTACTCTATTCAAAAAATTTCTGACACCGAAAATATCTCCTTCGCACTCCTTAAAGTTGTCCTCCATGTCAAAGATTGGTGGGAAAGTTATTGGGAGATGCATAATGAATATGAGTCTATGAAATTCAGGAGAGGACCCACTTGGGTGGCCTTTTTTATTCCCTCATGGAGGAATCCTTTCCTATTGGAAACTATGATGACCAATACACAAGATGGATGACTTTGGGTTAGGAGAGAGACTAGATGATTCCATAGTACACCAACATCTTCCATAGATTTCACTCAAAGCTAGTTATTAGAGACTCTGAGTGGAACCTAGTTTTAAAGTACCGTAGTGTCCTACATAGTTACATCCAAATAGAGATGGATTTCTTGGAAATATCCTCACTAGGGGTCTCTTATCGATATGTTGCCAAAATCAAGCAAAAATTTAAGTAGTAGAATAACAGGGAGTCCGAGTATGGAAATACACAAAAATAGAAGTATGGTAAAGGCATACCTAACTCAAAAAACAAGGGATATAAAAAGGAAATGCAACCTCAATACAAACACTCCAAGCCACGGGAAAAGAAGGGTAATGGGAAGATGAAGAAAGACACTAGAAAGTGGAGTGAGTTCCACAAAATCCCCTGGCACAACACTGATGAATGTTGCTCAAAATAGTCATTTTTGGTCGAGCTTAAAGAAAATAAGTCAAAACTTGACTTAGAATATGATTCAGAACAAGGAAATTGGATCATCGATTTAGAATTCAGTGCTACAATCGAAACGACAAATATCCAACCAGATGAATCAGAGGGTCTTGAGGGAGGGGTGGCTCTTTAATTCAGAGATGTGAGTGAAGGGGACCCCAATACATTTAATTGTTGATAATGGGAGATAGAATAACTTGATATTATCCAAGGTAATCAAGATATTGAAGTTGTCAAAAATTCCACACCCTCAACCATACACCATTATTTGATTGAGCCAAGGATAAGACCTTTGCATCAACCAGTAGTGTCGCATGTCCTACGACATCAAGCCCCTGAAAGATGAGGTACTGTGTGATGTTTCCCTACTTGAAGTTTGTGATGTTCTTTTAGGACAACTTTATATGTGGAAAATTCATGTTGTTTATGAGTCTCGACCTCGTAGTGTCATTATTACTTTGAGAGCTCAACCCTACATGATACCAAAGGTAGTTCCAACTACTAGAATTTCATTGATATCGGAAAAATAATGTTGGAAAGTAATCTCTCAAACTACGATTTTTTTTCGCTTCATGGTATAGTCAAAAGGTGAATGAAAGGTCACTACAACTGCCACAACCTCTGCACAGGATATCTCTGCACAACAGAAGCAAGTGGACACGTTTGTAGTGGAATATAGGGATATATTCACTTTTCCTACAAGGGTGCCTCTACATTGTCAGTTCAAACATTCCATTGACTTGATATCTTGTGCACCCTTACCCAATGGTCCAATATATAGGTTCTCCCTTCTATAGAATTAGGAAATAAAGAACCATATTCAGGAGCTCATCTACAAGGGCCATATTTGATAGATATCTTTGCCTTGTGGGAGCTCAATTGTGTTGGTACAGAAGAAGGATGGGATATGACGACTCGGTATTGATTATAGATCCCTGAACAAGATCATTGTCAAGAACTGATACCTGGTCCCCCCAAATTGACTGTATTCTTGTTCAACTTAAGGATGCCAAGTTATTTAGTAAGATTGATTTGAATTTTGTCTACCAACATGTTCTGATAGAACAAACTGATATATGGAAAACAACCTTCAAATCTTGAGAAGGAATTTTTGAGTGGTTGGTCATGCCTTTTGGATTGACTACTACTCTAGTGACATTAATGAGGATGATTGATGATATCTTTCAATCATTCAAAAAATCGTTCTTTTATCATATATTTGGATGACATCCTCATATTCATCCGGACCTGGGAAGAACAATTGAAACACATCCAATAGGTCCTAATCACCCTGCGGAAACAAAATATATACAACAATATGGACAAATTCTCATTCAAAATGCAGTGAATTCAATAATTGGGATACATTGTGGATGAACATGGGGTGCATGTGGACTCAGACAAGATTTAATTCATTCATGACGGGCCAACCCTAAAGACTATGATAGAACGTCATATATTATTGGGCCTCACAAAATTCTACACTAGGTTCATGTTAGGATTCTCTCATATCGCTAGGCCCTTAAGTCAAGTGACCAAGGGTAAATCTAAATCCATGTTGTTTTTTATTAATTGGGTTGGTTTTCATTGATGTCAACCCTTGAAGGAGGTCTAGTAGTGAATTCTAGTAGCACAATGGTTTGGGTAATGGACCTAAGTTTGTTTGATGGATAATGGTATGCGTTTTGATATATTTGTAGGTAATACTATCTCATATGTATAGTACATGTCATTCCATTTAGTTTGGTATGTGGAACGTCATATAACTCCTCGCGGTTAGAGAGTTATGGCCATGTGAAGTTGGAGAAAGATTTGGGTAATGGACCCAAGTTTGTTTGAGGGATAATGGTATGAGTTTTGATATATTTGCAGGTAAGAATATTCTAGATGGAAAGTACATGTCATGTCATTTCTATTGGTATGTGGAACGTCACATAACTTCTCACATTTAGATAGTTATGGCCATGTGAAGTTGGAGAACCCTCATGAGTCATCTAGAAGCCCCAAAAGGTGAAAGTAGCAAAAGTGGTTTAAGAGATTTCAGAAAGTAAATAATAAAGTGAAGTGATGAGTGTACTATAAGTCAAAGTGAATACAAAATAAATTGTTTAAATAATAAATTTAATGGATAAATTACTAAGTTGACAAGTGGTTAGAAGTGGGTTAACCCTAAAATAAGGAAAGTGGGTTAAGATGGTTAAAAGTTAACCCCTTGAGGAAGCTACATGAAAGTATAAATAAGAGGCAAGGCTCTCTCATTTTAAATCACACTTGAGAATATTGAATATATATAGGTGAATGAGGTAACCAAAGGATATCTAAGCCTAATTTCAGAGGGAAGGTGAAGTAAAGAAGGCTGAAATTCAAGGGAGGATAAATTATTTTGATGATGTTTTCTAAGGTATGTTATTTACAGGTCATCTCACCATTTTCACAATAAAAAAATTTCTAGAATGATTTAGACCATGAAATTGGGAGGCCATTGAGGAAACATATCCAAGTAGTTGAGATACAAATTTTATCTTGTGGGTCATTGTATTTTTGTAGTTACACACCGTGGAAAATAGGGTTTGTGGCTAGTCCTAAAACTAGTCTAAAACATGTGTTTCGGGTAAAAACGTCATAACTTCTTCATAACATATCCAAATTCAGTAATACCAAATTTATTGGTTAGAGTACAGTCTTTAGTATTATATGTACAATTTTAAGATCCATACAACAAATATTTCGTGTGGAGCACGCTCTACAAGTTCGCTCTCTAGAATAATCCATAATTCAACAAGGTATGTCATTTTTGCTATAACTCCTTTTCTAAGAGGTTCCAAGTAGTGAACTCTGAAGGAATTACATAAAACACATTGAATAACATTGTGTACCATTTTTAGATATTTATTCATTATAGGTACATATTTATGATTATTTCAAGTTAGGGTTGTTGACTAATCCAAAATTAGTCATGTGAGACTAAAGTAAAGTTTGATGAAAGTTCTAGTCTCTTGTTGTTCAAGTTAAGGAAGGTTTACAGGTATGTAATATTATACACCAGGTCTATTACAGAGTTACAAATCAGATTTGGATGATGAAATTGATGAGGGCTTTTGGTTGAGGTACATGTTGGGTACATGGTTGAGACAAGTATTTGATGAGTTGGCACATACATGAGGTGTATAGTTGATGATGTTGGTACATCTTGATGAGTCATAGTTAATGAGTAGTTTATACATGATTGGTACATACTTGGTACATGGTTGGAGGCACTTATTAGTAGTATTGTTGACACATGGTTTATGGATGATGTAGCATACTTGTATTGGTATATTATTAGAAGAACATATTGATCTTGGTGATGATTATGAGTTTTTGTGTTATCTTTGGTTGATGCACATCTGTGAGAGTTGTCTTGGTGATTGATCTTGGTGATTAGATCTGATTTGGTTGATAATATTGATGAGACAGGTTGTTTTGATAGGTTGTTTGGACAGGTTGTTGTGACATGTTATTTGTACAAGTTTGGTGCATGGTTGATGCACTTGTTCATGGTACAGGTTGAGGTATAGGTTGGTGCATGGTTGATGCACTTGTTTATGGTACAGTTTGATTACAGGTTGAGGTACAGGTTGATGCATGGTTCAAGTTATTGGTATAGGTTGTTTGGTGCAGGTTGATTGGTACAAATTTACAACAGTATATTTCACAGTGATAGTGTGACAGTGGTCCATCATTCTACTTCTACGACAGGGCGGTTGGATGGGGCAAGGACAAGTCATTGTAGCCACCTTCCAGTTGTAGCCGGAGAAAATAGGGGGTCGTATCCTCCTTCTGGTTGTAGCCAGAGAATTGAAGAGTTGGAGCTTCCCTCAGGTTGTAGCCTAAGAGATTAGGGGGTTGGAGCCTCCTTCAAATTGCAGCTGGAAAACAAAAGAATTTAATGCTTCCAATGAATGTAATTCTTAAAGACATAGAAGAAAAAACATTATGTGGTTTTCTCCCGCTTTGGGTTTCCATGTAAAAACATTGGTGTACTGTGTATGTGTATGATTTCTCATTTGTTCATTGTTTATTTACTCTGCAACTATTGGATGATAATGATACATTGATATAACACTTGCATATTGTGGTTAAAAAGGATTGAATTTCTCTATTACTGATTCACCCCCCTCTTAGTAATCCAACAATTGGTATTAGAGAAGGTTCCTTAATGAAACAGTTTAACCACTGGAAGGAGATCATGGATTATTCTGAGAATGGAGTACCACTGTTTAATGGTCAGAATGGTTTAAAGTATGAGATGTGGATCATAAGGATGAAATTATTTTTACAGGAATAGGGGAATTATATTTGGCTATGAGTCGTTACAGGATATGATAGTTCAAAAAGGGCAAAGACTGCAACCAAGAAGGAATTGAAGAAGAATAAAAAAATAGCAATGGATTTCATTTGGGAAGGATTACCTAATCCAATAAGAGTAGAGGTTGGTAAATTTTCATCAGCCAAAGAAATTTGGGATAAGTTACATGATATATATTCTTCACCCATCACAGATTCAGAAAATGCCAAAGAAGATGCAGGTACAGATCGAGAACAAATATGTTCACCATGTCAAATAGATTCAAAAGATGAAGAGTACATAATCAACATAGGTATGTTGTTTTTTTTTAATTATGAAAAATGCGGACATCTTCAAATAGAATGCCATGAAGGAAATGAGACAAAATTTTTTTTGAAAAAGAAGACAATTATGAGGCAGAATTGATTAGTATTTTAGATGAACTAAGAGAAGAAAACAAGTCACTCAAGAAAGAATTGATGAAACAAAAGGAAAGTGTTCACATTTTTGAAGAATCCCAACAGGTCATCAAGAACTTAAGAACTCAGCTAGAAGAAGCCAGAAAGATTGAAGAAAATATTGAATATCAAAAGCAGTGTTTGGAAGCAAACATAGCAACATGGAAGGAAGAAGCATAAATGAGAGAGAAGATATTGACAGATCATATTAAGGAAAGAACTAACAATCTAAACCAGCTTGAGTCAGATTTTGGTCAAGAAGAGAAAGTACTTAAAGAATAAATAATCACATTAAAAATTCAGCTTGAAGAAGCGAAGAGAACAGAAAAAGTCATGAAGTCTCAAATATTAAGGAAAGAAGAAGAGGTTGAGAAGCTTGAAGAAGAAGTTGTCACATTGAGAAGTAAAATCGTCAAGCTCAAAAAGAACGTTGAAGAGACATAAACATCCACATCATTTATAGAGAATGAAGATAAGCACTCTAGGTTGCTAGAAAAGAAGAGTGAAGAAAATAGAAAGAGTTATGCAGAAGTACTCAAAGGAAGGAATCATTGTCAACCATAATCTAAAAAATTTATTGAAGATACATCTTCAATAAGACCATATGTGTTCAAGACACAAATAACCTTCAATCATGATCATGATCAGTTAAGGAATAAATTCAGAAGGACTACACCACAAAGAAGATCATTCACTCCCAGGTATGCAAATTTATTTTATGGTCATTGTTTTTATTGTACTAATTTTGGACATAAGGTTGCAGATTGAGTGTTACAAATGTCACAACTATGGACACATAGCCAATGATTGTAGAAGCATGATCGATACTTCCATGAAAGAGAACACTGATATCATATATAAGAGAGTATGGATAAGAAAACAGGAAGAACATGTGAACAAATACCAGGTACCATAGATCGCAAGATTGGCAATAAAACGAGATGAAGAAAATTCTACAGAGAACAAGAAAGATGGCAGATACAGAAAGGTTTGGAAAATAACTGAAACAAAGGAAGGAAATTTAAATAAGGAATAGGTTCAAGAGATTGTACTTTCATGCATTGTAGTGAAAGATGAATCCATAGACAGAAAGAAAGAAGTTAGAGATGAGAGAGATAATGAATCTACCAATGAATATGATGATGAATATACCAATGAAGATGATTATGAATAGATATCAGAGCAGGAATTGTTTTGAGCCATCCATCTTAGAGACTCCCATGTAATATGAATATTAGACAGGGGGATTCTATACGATAGTTGTGACAGACCAAAGAACCATCCTTTGAGCAACTTGCAGAGTTTGAGAAGACAGATTTAGAGCATTTAGTTAGGAGAAGTACAGTTTGATAGATTAATCAAGACTTCATGATAGTATAGTGATAAATGGGTCAGCATTACGGACAATTGTGCAGGTATATTCTTGGATAGTATGGACAAATATGGATTCGTAAGAATACTTAGCAAGTTTGGACATATATATGACAGTGGACGAGAGCATGGATTCATAGATTGGTTCAGAGAGTGGTCTAGAGACAAAGGAACATTACCATAATGGACGATAATTACACAAGAAATGGCTCGAACAATGTTATTGGATTCTAAATTGACAGCTATTTTTTTGGACAGATGCAGTGCATACAATATTTCACATTCAAAATAGAGTAATGATCATAAACAACAATGACAAAAATCCCTACGAACTATGGAAAGGAAGCTCAGACAACAACCTCAACATCAAGAAATTTGCAAAGGATACAAATGAATTTGAAATGTCATTACTTGGAGAACTATCCTTCTTTTTGGGTCTTCATATATGTCAAAGAAACCAAGGAATTTTTATTTCTCAAACTAAGTATATCATAAAAATGTTAAAGAGGTTCGGAATGGAAGATTGCAAACTAGTTACCATTCCTATGCAAATCAGTTGCAAGTTGAACAAAGATGATGATTCAAAATCTACAGACCAGAGGCAATATATGTCAATGATTGGTATCTTACCAGATGCATACCAGATGTGAAAACATTCATACCAGATGCAATGCAGGCAGTTGGACAGGTGGCACAATTTCAAGAAGCACCAAAGGAATCGCATGTATTAGCAGTAAAGAGGATTTTCAGATATCTCAAAGGAACATGAGAGTTTTGATTATGGTATCCAAAAGGAAAGGATCTATCACTTATTTCCTACATAGATGCAGATTGGACAAGTTTCAATGATGACCGACAACGCACCAATGGAGCATCGTTCTACTTGGGTGAGTGTTTAGTATCATAGCTAAACAAGAAAAAATCATCAGTATCCTTATCTACAACCGAGGTAGAGTATATTGTAGCAACAAGAGTTTGTACATAGGTTCTATGGATGAAACAAACTCTGATAGATATACAGGTTGAGTATGATGATCCCATTACAATCTATTGTGATAATAAAAGCACCATCAGTATCTCAAATAACTCGGTGATGCACTCCAAGATGAAGCACATTCCAATCAAGTATCACTTTCTACAGGAACAAGTTACAGATAAGAACATCAGAGTTGAATATGTGGGCACAAAAGAACAAGTGGCAGACATCTTTACAAAACCACTTCCACGGGAAGCCTTTGAGTATCTACGCCAGAGACTCAGAGTAATTTATACTCCAAAATGAATGTTTTTGAATGCTTATCTTATATGTCTTAGATTTACACGAGGAAGCACCATAAAGACGAAATTTCAGGTTGTAATATCAGTTTCAAGAAGATTTCAGTACGGGGGAGTATCCCCGAGGACAGTTCAGTTAGGGGGAGAAAGCCCGGATGGAAAGATACCTTTGCCATTGATGACAAAGGGGGAGAGATTTATCAGATGCAAAGGTAAATGCAAAGGTAAAGGAAAAGGGGGAGCATGAGTGAAATGAATTCAACATTGCATCATAGTGTTACCATCAATTCCAAAGGAGGAGATTTTTTATTAATTGGGTTGGTTTTTATTGATGTCAACCCTTGAAGAAAGTCCGGTAACGAATTCTGGTAGCACAATGGTTTCGGTAATGGAACCAAGTTTGTTTTATGGATAATGGTATGATTTTTTATATATTTGTAGGTAAGACTATTCCATATGGATATTACATGTCATTCCATTTCCATTGGTATGTGGAATGTCACATAACTCCTCACGGTTAGAGAGTTATGACCATGTGAAGTTGGAGAAAGGTTTGGGTAATGGACCCAAGTTTTCTTGATGGATAATCGTATGAGTTTTGATATATTTGCAGGTAAGAATATTATTGATGGATAGTACATGTCATTCCATTTCTATTGCTATGTGGAATGTCACATAACTCCTCATGTTTAGAGAGTTATGGCCATGTGAAGTTGGAGAACCCGCATGGATTATCTAGAAGCCCCAAAAGATCAAAGTAGTTAAAGTGGTTTAAGAGATTTTAGAAGGTAAATAATAAAGTGAAGTGATGAGTGTACTATAAGTCAAAGTGAATGCAAAAGAATTTTTTTAAATAATAAAGTTAATGGATAAATTACTAAGTTGACAAGTGGTTAGAAGTGGGTTAACCCTAAAATAAGGAAAGTGGGTTAAGATGGTTAAAAGGTAACGCCTTGAGGAAGCTATATGAAAGTATAAATAAGAGTCAAGGCTCTATCATTTTAAATCACACTTGAGAATATTGAATATATTCAGGTGACTGAGGTAACCAAACGATATCTAAGCCGAATTTCAAAGGGAAGGTGAAGTAAAGAAGGCCAAAATTAAAGGGATGATATATTATTTTGATGATGCTTTCTAAGGTATGTTATTTACAGGTCATCATCTCACCATTTTCGCAATAAAAGTTTTTCTAGACTGCGAAATTGGGAGGAAATTGAGGAAACATATCCAAGTAGCTATGATACAAATTTCAGCTCGTGGGTCATTGTATTTTTGGAGTTACACGTCGTGGAAAATAGGGTTTGTGGCTAGTCCTGCAACTAGTCTAAAACAGGTGTTTCGGGTAAAAATGTCATACCATCTTCATAACAAATCCAAATTCAGTAAGACAAAATGTATTGGTTAGAGTACATTCTGTAGTATTCTGTGTACAATTTTCAGATCCATACAACAAATATTATGTGTGGGGCACGCTCTACAATTTCTCTCTCTAGAATAATCCATAATTCAACAAGGTATGCCATTTTTTATATAACTCCTTTTCTGAGAGGTTCCAAGTAGTGAAGTATGAAGGAAGTGCATAAAAGACACTAAAGAACATTGTGTACCATTTTTATATATTTTTTCATTACAGGTACATAGTTATGATTATTTTATGTTAGGGTTGTTGACTAATCCAAAATTAGTCATGTGAGACTAAAGTAAATTTTGATGAAAATTCTAGTCTCTTGTTGTTAAAGTTAAGGAAGGTTTGCAGGTATGTAATCTTATACAACATGTCTATTATAGAGTTTCAAAATAGATTTGGATGATGAAATTCATGAGGGATCTTGGTTGAGGTACATGTCGGGTACATGGTTGAGACAAGTAGTTGATGAGTTGGCACATACATGAGGTGTATAGTTGATGATGTTGGTACATCTTGATGATTCATAGTTGATGAGTAGTTGATACATGATTAATACATACTTGGTACATGGTTGGAGGCACTTGTTAGTAGTATTGTTGACACATGGTTTATGGATGATGTAGCATACTTGTATTGG
>ML786361.1:143164-169578 GCA_009831015.1 Picea engelmannii | reverse complement strand
ACCTTCCCCCCCCTCCAAGCTAACCACCTTACTGCTTCCTGATACCACCTTCACTCCAGCCACCACCTCTCCTCCACTCACATCACTCATGCACTTTTCCCTTACCCACTGTCACATCTACCCTCTCACCTCCTGACATGTGTATTCCTCTTCCCCTCCATGTCACCTCCATCATGTTGTCATGTCCCCCCTGACCACTCACACCCATCTTCCTCCACATATTCTCCCTGTGCCACATCACCCTCGCTCCTTTACACCTCAGCTCCCACATGTTGGCACCCATGCTTTCCCAGTCACCATTCTTCCGCTGCATCCTTCCACATGGTTGCCTAGCATGTGTTGTAGTCTTCTAGTCTGCACCAGTCACCTCGATTGTCCCCCATCATATTCCTCCACATCTGCCTTCCTGTTCTCTCTGCGAAGGCCTGACAAATCACAGGTGGCAAAAGAGAAAAGTGAAGCTGGCACATTTTCCAGGCGCAGAGTTGACTTGTGATCGTCCTGATCCCGATGAAGACAGTTAATGAAAGAAGGGGAAGTGGTTGAAAATCATCTCCCCCCATAAATGGAAGTCTCGGAAGTTATGTTTAAGGAGATAAGACTATCAGTGAGTCAGGTCCTTACCAAAGCACGTTGCATTTGACAGAAGCTTGCGTCTGACTGGAATTTGCATGCACAGTCTGCCATAGAACATGCAGATGTCAAGCCTTGAATGCATTGCCTTGATCATGCATCCGACGATTGTAGTCACTCTTGAGTATATGTAGGCATTTTTTTATATTTTGTCACGGTCGATGGTAGAGCTAGGCTCCCATATTGTAAAGTTTTATGAAGCTATGGTTCTCTGTCTATGTAACTTGATTCGAGACTTCTTGTTTAATGAAAGTCAGCTTCTTTTCGTCTCTCTGTAAAACTCTACTAAAACACTTAGGCATGGAATATCCAGTCGAGGGTTGTTATGTTGTTGTGATGTATGTTTGATTACAGTGGTATCGTAACCAATTTTAGTCGGCTCTTGTTATCTTTTTCCCCTTTACATTGAATAGCTCGGGCATGGAGGATCTAGTCAGGCTGTTGTAGAAGCATCGTGATGAAGGTTTGATCATAGTGTTGTTGTGACTGTGTTGTTTAGACATATTTCAGTGTTTGTAGCCTGCACTTAAGAGCGATATTGAGTCTGATCTTTTCTTCTCCAAGCCACTTGAAATCCTGATTCCCATAGCAATGTTTTTCACCTTTCTCACTAATTCTTCCTCCTACTCACCCTTACCACAAATTACTGACTGAAGTTGATCAAGACCTCGACTGCTTATGCATGTTGGTCCAATTGTCTGAGTTAAAATGATATTATCTTGAGTCTACGCCCATTTGACCTCTTTAAAATTATTCATTGTGACATATAAACTGATGGATACTAGGCTTACCTTCAATGCAATCCGAAGGTGACTTCTAGTGATAAAATTCGTGGCGCTGTTGTCGGGGAATGAATTGAATACTTTTCGATGGGATAGAACGACAAAGAGTTTATGATTCTGAAGGTGCATCAGATATTAGAACCATTGAAGATTTCAACCTACACCTGGCGACTCCATTGATGAAACCACATTGATTCGACACCACTATTTCAGTTTTGGATTCCAGAGGCAGACACACGAGGTCTACTCCACAACTGCCTCTAGAAACGCCTGAAGATGACCCAAAGAAAATTATCAGAAAGGGAAAGGCCCTTCAAGAAAGTACTTTAGCTGCTATACCTGGTGACTCTAGTAATTTTCCTAATCCCTCTTTACAAACTCCCGTAGTTGCTTCCCATTCTCCTATTATACCATCTGTTGGAGTTTCCATAAATTTAAATTTTGGGAGTCTTCATGTTGTTTTCTCCCCTCCTGGTCTCGGTTTAGAAGGAAAAATCTTTGACACCCTTGTTTCCCCCAAATTTGCACAGTGGTTTAAACCCAGAACCTCAGAAGTATTTACCACTCCTCTTATTAGATTTGTTTCATTTAAAAAAAGGGAAACCTATGTTCCCTTGAGCTCTGTAACCTCTTCTCCAAATCCTCAATTGTCTCCTCTTTCTCCCAGAAACACACTCCCAGTATCACCTGTCCAAACTCCATCTCCTCCTGGTTCTCCTCCAGTTCTCATCCCAATGGCAAGTGCTAATCCCCCTAGGAATAGAATGGATGCCATAGTGACTGCTAGATATGCCCCTCTTGTCTTGCCTTAGCCTCTGAATGCTCTCCTAGCTGTTGGATACCTTAAGAAATTGCCTAAGTTCACAGTTGAGAGAGACATAACTGCAGAGGAGCACCTTGCGACCTTTTACAGTTATGAAGATAATTATGTCATTGTGAACAAAGATGTGTGGATGAGAATTTTTGTTCACATCCTTGATGGAGAGCCTAGGAAATGGTTTAGGGCCTTGGCTCCTGGATCTATTGATGGGATTGAAGCCCTAGATGATGCATTCTTAAGACATTGGGGGGATAAAAAATATTTCCTTTACTATATTACAGAGTTTGGATCACTTAAGAAAGGGGAAGGGGAATCTGTTTCTGAATTTTCCAAGAGGTTTAATAAAATGTATAATAAGATTCCTGTTGAGATTAAACCTACAGAAACTTCGGCCAAAATTACTTATTCTAGTGCTTTCAACCCTGATGTTTGCCTCCTATTAAGAGAAATAAGAGCTACTTCCTTGGCTCATATGCAAGATGCAGCCCTGGAAGTGGACTCCAACATATTTGCAGTTGACAAGCTTAGGAGTAAGGCTGATGGAGAAAGAAAAAAAGGTAGGTCTGACGTTTCGACCTCTGGTTCCTATGTTGCCCCCCCTCAAATGGATGAAGTAACTAAGTTACTAAAATCATTTTCTGCGAGGATGGAAATATTGGAATTGGAAGGAAAGAAGAGCTACAAAAATCCCCCTAATGCTGAAAATAGGGGTAACTTCAGAAGGCCAAATAACACCCCCCAAATTATCCAAAGAGATCAAAGAGGCATAGACAGGGATGATCATAGGATTCAATCCCATATCCAAAATAACTTGGATGTTGATGAAGAAGGAGAGAAAGAAGAGGTTGATCCTGAAATCCATTGTCTTGGAGACACCTCCTCATTTCCCCATCTAACCCAATCTGCATATGAGGAGTCTCTCATGGATAACCAACTAAATGAGCTGAGTAAAGGGGAGAAATCCCATAGTAGTCCAAATAAGTATAACCTCAGATCCAAAAGGAAAGAAGGGAAGTCTAACTTTCCTGAGCAGCCTACCAGAGCATAAAATCTTGCTAAAGATGTAGCAGACAACAACAAAGGTAAGAAAGAACAAAACCCCCCACCAGTGGTCAAAATCCTTTTCCCAGAAACAAAGGAGATTCTAAATCCCCAACCCTCTTTTAATTTCGAGCATGAAATTCAAAAAATTAGAATCTTTGTACCCCTTTCAGAGATGTTCAAGCATCAAGACTTCAAAAGGTGTCTCTCCAAAATATTGCAGCCCATTGCCTTTTTCAGTAGGGCATTGAGAGATGCTAAGATAAAATATGACATCATGGAAAAACAGACCTATGTTTTGGTTAAAGCCCTCAAATATTTTAGGGTCTATATTATGCATTCAAAGTTCATTGCATATGTCCCTTCAGCTTCTGTGAAAGATATTCTCATTCATCCTGACATAGATGGAAGGAGGAGCAAGTGGATTGCCAAAATCCTTGAATTTGATCTTGAAATAAAGCCCACCAAGTTGGTTAAAGGCCAAGGTTTAGATAGGCTATTGGCTGACTCTAATTGCAAGGATTTGGGGGTTAATTTCATCAACACTTGCTCAGAAAATCAACAAGCTGAGTTGTCTGATAACGGTTCTCAAGTCATCCCTCCATTGGAAGAATGTGCTTGGTACAAGGACATTATATTTTTTCTACAAAGCTTGTGGCCTCCTGATGATATGGAGAAAAACAAGGTAAGAGCTTTAAAGCTTAAATCAATTAGATACTATATTATTGATCAAATCTTGTATTGGAAAGACCCTCTGGGAGTTATTTTGAGATGTTTAGACCCACAGGAGGCCCAAAATATTATGTTTGATTTTCATGACAGTTTATGTGGGGGACATCACTTCTGGAGAACTACAGCCTATAATATTCTCAGTGATGGGTATTTCTAGCCTAGTCTATTCACCGATGTCTATTCAAAGATCAAGGCTTGTGTTAAGTGTCAGAAATTCTTTGGAAAGAAGCAGTTGAAGTCTTTTCCATTGAAGTCTGTGGTAGCTTCAAGACCCTTTCAGCAGTGGGGCCTAGATTTCATTGGGGAAATTCATTCTTCTTCCAGTGGTCATCACAGGTGGATATTGACTACCATGGATCACTTTACCAAGTGGATAAAATCCATCCCCACAAGGAGTGCTTCTCACAAGGTAATCATTGGTTTTCTTGCGGAGATTACGGCAAGGTTTGGTTGGCCGAACAAAATCGTCACTGATAATGCTGCATCTTTCAAGGCTGAACCATTGATCAAGTTATGTGATCAATTTGGAATCTCATCGATTCAATCTACTCTTTACTACCCTCAAGGGAATGGACTGGTAGAGTCTTCTAACAAGAGCCTTATAAAGATCATTAAAATATTGTTAGAGGACAATAAGAAAGCATGGGATTCAAAGCTCAAATTTGATTTGTGGGATGATAGAGTGACAACAAAGAGGTCTCTTGGTGTTTCTCCTTGTTATATTGTGTATGGAATTGAGGCCATTTTTCCTTCTCATCTTGCCCTTCTTGTAGAAAAATTCTTCCAAGACTACCAAGGAGATCCTGATGATATGATCAGAAGAATACAATAACTAGTAGAAGTGCAACAGACTAGAGAATTTTTGTTAGAGAAAGCACATGACCACCAACATAATATTAAGAAGGCCTCTGAAAACAAGATAAGGAAAGAGGTTTTCTAGTTGGGAGATCTAGTACTCAAATGGGATGCACCTAGGCAAGAAAAGGGAATGCATGCTAAATTTTAATCCTTGTGGATTGGGCCCTTCAAAATCTCTAGGACATTTCCAAATAATACTTACAGGTTGCAGAATATCGAGGATGCTGAAGTTTTTGGTGGCCCTGTAAATGGGAATTTTCCGAAAATATTTTTTGCTTCAGACACGAGTGGCTTTTTCATGCCATTGTAAATATCATTTGTCCTTTTTTTTTAATAGTTGACCCCATAGCCCTAAGATCAGGCACTGAAACTACTGAAGTCCTTAGAGCCTCGCAGGGAGGTCTCTATCCCCCATGGAGCCTAATGTTAGAACATATTTTTGATAGAAGGGTGTTTTCCCTTAGGAAATAACCCCTTGGTGAAAAAAATGAAAAAAAGTGGTGCTTCAACAACCCACTTTATGAATTTTATCCTAAGTTTGGGGCGTTTTGATGTTTGGGCACTTTGTGCTAAGGAGCACGCTCATATTTTCGAGTTAGCAGTGCGCGCTCAGATCAACGATCTGCATTTGTAACATACCCAACCACCCACAAGCCGGGGTACACTACCTGCAAGCCCGCCCTTAGACTTATTTCTCTTACCGATACCTTTTTAAAATTTAAGGATGCATAAAAGAAAACACTTTAATGACATGCACAAAAATATCCATCAAGCATGCATAGTCTAAAGATTCAATTAAACGATAATTAAATATACACAGCGGAAAATACATTCATATACATGTAAATGATACCATAATAGAGAGCACTTATCTTTATGAAAGATGACACCAACTGGTTGCAAACCAAGGACGTTCCACTCAACTGTAGACACTATTGTTCCAAATCTCAACAGCAGCATCACCCTCGAGCCAGGGCTATGAATCCACAAGGACGGTTCCAGAGTGTTACTTGGATTCCCAAACCAGTCAGTACCCAACTCTCTTCTACCCATCTTGAACCACCCGAGAGAACAGACCTCCACCCTTCTCTACCACACAGTCCCTTGGGCAGTACTTCTCCTTAATTTGGGCTCCAACACAACTGGTTTAGAATATCAATGCTGGAACTCTTAGGACTCGTATCTATGAGAAACGTTGGACACAGGCCAACCAATCTTCGACATTTAGCCTCGTGTCACATTTGGATCACACCAGTGACCACTACAACCGTCTATCCGGTGGCTAATTCTTCGGTAGTTCGGCTCCCTTTCCCAAGACAAGACGCGGATGATGGATCGATCAATGAATGGGTAAGTTGGTGCATGGAGGTGCGTGCATGAAAGTGCACGAGGGATGGAATGGTGTGAATGAAAAAATAAAGGAGCAAATGATCCAACGACCAACCCCCCAATCAGACCAGAGGTGGGTTTAAATAATTTCATGGGGAATCAAGAACCTCATGGCCTTCCCCAAGAAGCTCATGTAACTGATCCCCTCCCTTATACAAAAGGGTAATTAGAATAGGAATAAACACTTATCCCCTCAATCCCCCTCTCTTGTGGAATCATAGCCCCCTATAACTCTAGTCCTTGTCCGTCTAGCAGCCAACCGTGTATTTATTATTAATAATGATAAAAAAATTACATGTCTTGGGAACACTGGCCTTTTAATAATTGTTTTGGGCACTCTAGCCTCTCAACATTATAACAATACATTATTTAAAATGAGGGTTCAAAACCTGGGGTGTTAAATCCCCTCCCCATTATTTTGGCACTGTCCTCAGTCCATATACAAACGAGAGATCAAAATCTCAAATTTATTCAAAACTATGTGGGCACTCTGCTCGCATGGCATCTTCATGCTCCCAGGTAGCATCTTCAGGACCATAGCAAGTCCACTGAACTTTTACCAACTCTATAACTTGATTCCGGAGCATTTTGACTTTTCTGTCCAATACCCACATTGGTTGAACCTGGTAATCTCCCTCTGTATCTACCTGAATCATATGCCAATCAATAACATGGTTAGGATCATGTACATATTTCTTTAGTAAAGAGACATGAAATACATTATGCACATTCATGGAAATAGGCAATGCAATCATGTATGCAACTGGCCCTATTATGTCCAATATTTCAAATGGACCATAGAATCTGGCTGCCAGCTTCGTAAAACTCAATTTCAATGAAATTTTCTTGGGATTCAGTTTCAAAAGTGCATGCTCCCCTACTTTAAACTCTCTAGTTGTCCTATTCTTGTCTTCATAAAAAAAATTTCTATCCTCAGATGCCTTTAAATTCATCTTGATCTTGACCACCTGGTCTTCCATGTCCTTGAGCAACTCTGACCCAAGTACCACTCTATATGTTGGGTTGTCCCAGCTTACTAGAGTATCACATTTCCTATCGTACAAGGCTTCAAATGGGGTCATTCTCAATGAAGCTTGATACCCATTATTATATGCAAAATCAACCAAGTGTAAGTGATCTTCCCACTTAGATGGCTTATCCATCACATACATTCTCAACATGTCTTCAATTACTCGATTGACTCTCTTTGTTTTCCCATATGTATGGGGATGATATGTTGTGCTAAAGTTTAGATTTGTGCCAAATCCTTTAAACAATCCCCTCTAGAAATTGGAGGTAAACTTTGTATCTATGTCTGAGACAATTGTCCTACGTATCCCACGCAACCTAGCAATTTTCTTCATGAAAATTTTTGCAATATTAGTTGTTGTATGCGTTGTCTTCACAAGAACAAAATGAGAATCATTTGTTAATTTTTCAACCACCACCATTATTGAATCATGTTGCTTATTCATTCTGGATAATCCTGTCATGAAATCCATGGTGATCACTTCCCATTTCTTCTTTGGAATTGGCAATGGCTATAGCAAACCCGTTGGGTGCCTATGCTCAACCTTTACCTTCTGACATTCCATACATCGAGCGATGTAATCAACAACATCCTTCTTCATTCTCGGCCAAAGAACTGGCTTCTCAGTGCTGTAATTGTTTTCTAGTAACTGGGATGTCCAACATAAGGAACATCTTGCATTTCCTTCAGTACCAAATTCCTCAGTTCTCCAGAACTAGGAACATAGATTATATTTTTATGCATGAGTAGTTTGTCTTCCTTTATCTCATACTCCTTTATTTTCTGTTGTACATCTCCTTGTTGTAAGCTTTCCTTTTCCTATAGGTAATGTTGGTCTGTAACAAGACCATCCAAAATTCTTCTCTTCAAGTCTCACTGATGCATACGGACAGTAATAGCATGCATGAAAAGCACTCTTATGCTAAGTGCATCAGCAAATTTATTCTCCTTTCCCTTGATATGCTTGATATCGAATTCATATTAACTTAGGAATTCCATCCATCTTGTTTGTGTGGCATTCAAGGTCGGTTTCTCAAAAATATACTTCAGGCCAATGTGGTATGTCCTTAATTTGAATTTCTTCCCCATGAGATAATGCCTCCACATCCTCAAGGAGTGAACAATGGAAGCAAGTTCCAAGTTGTGTGTGGCATAGTTCCTCTCATGTTCCTTAATCTTTCTGGACTCGTATCTAATGACATGTCCATTTTGCATGAGGACTCCCCCAATTCCTTCCTTACATGTGTTTGTACATACCACAAAAATTTCATTTGGGTCATCAATCTTTAACACAAGTGCACTGGTAAGTAATTCCTTCAACAGATTAAAATTCTTTTCACACTTAAGTGCCCATTCAAATTTAGTTCCCTTCTTTTGCAAAGAAGTGATGGGATGAGGAATCTTAGAGAACCCTACTATGAATCTTTTGTAGTAGCTAGCCAATCCCATAAAATTTATGATGTCTGACACATTTATGGGTGTTGGCCATCCTCTAATGGCTTCGATCTTCTCTGGATCTACTACTATGCCTTGTTCTGAAATAATGTGTCCCAAGTATTGGATCTGCTTTTGATAAAAATAAAACTTACTCAACTTGTCATACAACTGATGTTCTCTCAGTACTTGCAACACCAGTCTTAAGTGATGTTCATTCTCCTCTTCATACTTAGAATAGATAAGTATGTCATCCAGGAATACTATGACAAACTTATCCAAATAATTCCTGAATATGCCATTCACTAAGCACATGAAGACAACTAGTGCATTGGTCAGTCCAAAAGGCACCACTACAAATTCATAATGCCCATACCTAGTCCTAAAGGTTGTCTTATGAATGTCTTCTTCCTTGATTCTTACCTGATGGTATACTACCCTCAGGTCAATCTTTGAGAATATCTTTGCTCATATTAGTTGATCAAAGAGGTCATCAATTTGGGGTAGAGGATACATGTTCTTTATAGTTTACTTGTTCAGCTGTCAAAAGTCAATACACAACCTCAAGGTTCCATCCTTCTTTTTGAAAAAAAGTATTGGTGCACCCTGTTACACATCAAAATTACTCACTTCGATAGTGTCACAAGTGTCGTCATTACAAGTGTCGCAAGTGTCTCATTTTGCTCACAAGTGTCGCAAGTGTCAAGCAAAGTATACTGCTATGATTCCTATGTCATGCCTATAACGACATAAAGAGGACACTTGACACATGTCAAACACTTGATTTGGAAGAGGAGGAATGGTTAACTAGGCTTATGTACCTCTTTCCATTTGAAAGAACCATTGAATTTGAGTTTTTAGAAGAGAGCGCTCCCCTATACCCCTCTCAGGAGTGCAGGCGCCCCCCTATGCACTAGATGGGAGCGTTATAACACTCCCTCTGCCCTTCTGTAGGAGTGCTACTGCTTTTGGGAGTGTTGGCACCCCCCTATATCTTACTGGGGAGCGTTATAACACTCTAACAGCCCTTTTGAAGGAGCGCTACCTATTCTGGGCAGTAGTTGGTTTGTTGAGGAGAATGGGGGAAAGATCTTTTCAATCTTGGAAGGCAGTTGTATTCGAATCCCTAGTCCAGCCATGATATTAGGGAAGATCCCTAACTCAAGGAGGAAAATCCTCCACTTACACCAAAGATATCTCAAGTGATTGAGCCTCTCCAAAGCTATATAAGCAGTCTTTCTCATGGTGAATGGGGGATCTGGTTGGAGAATCATACCAAACTTATGATCTCATAAGTGATATTTGGAGAAGGGAAGAGAAGCATGAAACCTATGATCTCATAGGAAACACACAGTGAAGTGGAGGCTAATCAGTGAAGCTATCGTCATTCCTATCATGGAGCTTTTGAGCAAGGGTTAGGCAAGGAGAACTTGACGAAACTACTGCATTCCATCTATGCCTGTAAGTATTGTTTTGTCCTCATTAATGTAATATGCTTGGCATGTTTCTTTCTAATTTGTGTTTGACATTACATGAATTCGTCTCTAAGTAGATAGGTCCGCTTCGAACTAATCTCGATAAGATAGGAAGTGGTTGTACTTTGTTTGTCTACAGGGCTTATCGAGGAGCTCAAGATTGGAGTTCAACTCGGAGCGTGCAGGGACAAACACCAATAAAAGGTATGTCTTTCATCCTTCCTCTTCATGCAGTAGTTTGTGTAGACCTAAAAGGAAGTCAGTGACCATGATAAGCACTTTCTGTCTTAGAGTTAAGATTCCAACTCTTTGAGGAGATCTACCTGTCCGCAGGAAGATTTTCCTTCAACACACCCCAAGGTGAAACACTTAGATGTATGTACCCTTTCTTCAACAATTCCTCCAACTGCTTTTGTAATTCTTTTAACTCTGGTGTGCTCATTGTGTTAGGTGTTTTTGACACCGAGGCAGCTCCTGGCACTAAATCAATTGAGAAATCTATCTCCCTTCTTGGTGGAAATCTGAGTATTTCTTGGAATACATCTTCAAATTCTTGTAGTACCGAGAAATCTTCGAGGCTTGGACCCTTTTTATTATCTGGTTCTTCCACATGAGATTCATACAGTTGAAATCCTTTCCTAAAGCATATTTTTAACTGTAAGGCTGAAATATCCCTTATAGAGATGGGTCTTGGAATTCCTTTCACAATGCTCTGTTTTCCATTTCCATCAAGACATGTAAATGTCTCGTTATGAAAATCTAGGACAGCATGATTCTTTTCCAACCAATCCATTCCAATCATAATATCATAAGACCCTAATGGTATGATATTTATATCAATACTAGTATTCACGCCATTAAGACTTGTGGAACAACTTCTAACCATATCGTGGATTCTTCTTTTGGTCCCAGTGGCTAACTGAACCAAACTTGCTTTTCCAAGTTTAATTTTCTCCAAATGTAATATATCCACTATCTTAGGATCAATGTAGCAATGACTTGCTCCTGAATCAATCAAAATAGTGATAGGTTGATTTATGATCTTACCTTCCACCTCAATCATATTGGACTAGTAATCTGCTTGTCGATCATATACAGTTGCATAGATTCTTCCCATATGTTCGACTGTTGTATCCTCTTGGATGTTGTTCAAAATCCTCATTCTATCCTTTCTATGTGGGAAATCATTGCACAGGTGATCTTCCTTGCATCCCCAGCATTGGATTGGTGGTCTTCCCCTTTTTCCAAAGGAATCTTCTTTCTTGAAATCCCCCTTAGCATATTGATCTTGATGACTTATATTAGTCTCATTCCTATTGAAGGGAGGTTTGAATCCTTTCCTCCTCTAATCGACCTTCGCATTCTTCTTGTCCTTCCAATATTTTTGTAGGGATTCTCTTCCTTGGCCTTTCTCATATAGGTATTTATCCTTCCTGATAGCTTCAGTCAAGGTCTTGGGTTCATCATATTTGATATTGTCCTTATAAAATGTTGGCAGTCCACTTAGAAATCTCTGTATTTTCACTTTCTCATCACCAATGAACCTGACATACTTTAAAAATCCCAAGAACTTCTTCTAGTACTCTGCCTAAGTCATGCTTCCCAACCTAAGTTCAAACAAATCCTGCATTTTCTTGTCATAGAAATGCTTTGAGAGGTACTCCTTCTGGAAGTACTTCTTGAACTACTTCCAAGTAATCCTACTTTCATTAACATGTTCCACTTGCTTTAGTTGGTCCCACCACATTGCAGTTTTCCCTTGTAAATGCTAGGTGGAAATCCTAGCTTCTAGGTTTGATGAATAGTTATGCAACTGAAAATATATCATGAGCCCAAGAAACCATGCTTCAACATCATCTTCCCTTTCTCTTTCACCATCGAAGGAATGTGGCTTGAGCTTCCTCAGCTCTCCTTACAAACTATCTATCTCTTGTTTCCTTCTTTGGTATCTCACAGGAGACACCTCTGGACTGCTTACAGGATCTTCTGATGTGTTAGCACCAAAAGTCATCTCTGGATTGCGGCAAAGGTAAGCCTAGTACCCATCAGTTTGTATGTCACAATGAATAAAATTAAGGGTGGTCTAATGGACACTGTCTCAGGATTATATCGTTCTAACTTAGAAAATTGGGTTGGCACGCGTAGGCAAGTGAGGTCTTGATCTAACTTTAGTCAGTGATTTGTTGTAAAAGGTGAGTAGGGGGAAGAGCTCGTGAGAATATGTAAGGGCCTACTATGGACATCTGGTCTTCCAACAACCTAAGGAGGAAAATCTTCGAGAACGAGATCCTCTTGGACTTGGAACTTCAGACACTAAGATATGTCTAAATGACACAGCCACACCAACACGATGATCGAACCAACATCGCAATGTTGTTGTAACAGCTCGACTGGATCCCCCAATTCCGATCTACTCAGTATAAGAGGGGAAAATGTAACATGAGAAACTGATTAAAACTGGTGAAGATATTTCAGTGATCAAACCTGCATCGCAGCAACACCACCACCCTCGACTGGTTCTTCCAATTCCGAGTGTCTTAACATAGAGTTTACAAAGAGATGAAAAGAGGTTGACTTTCATTAAACAAGAAATCTCAAATACATAGCATAACCAGAGAACCAGAGGCCTTGTTAAAACTTTACAAGCGGGAGCGTGGCTCTACCATTGACACTTACAAAATATAAAACATGAGTAAATACACTCATAACTGCTAACGTCCACCAGGGACACAATTAGACCCCTACATTCAAAGCTTTGTGTTTCTTATCCTTCTGTCAGACTACACAGGATTTCCTTTTTCAGACGCAAATCTAAGACAGTATGGGTTTTGCAGGAAAATTTCATGACAGGGTGACCTTTGGGCTGACAGCCCACCTCCACGACTAGTGCTTCCATGCTTCCTATTTATGGTTGAAACGAGGTTTCAACCACCTTCTCAACTTCATTAACTATCCTTATTGGGATCGGGACAAACCCAAACATCCATGAAAGCTCTTAAGCGACGCCCCTATCCTGTTGATTTAAACTTAGCACCTCGAAACTGTGTTGTCTTCTTACGCACCCAATACAATGCTCTTGACCCGTTTAGCGCAGTTCTTCCCAATTGCCCCATGTGACCACAGGATTTGACCTTATGCTTATCCCACATGATATTTTGGGACTTCACATTTTAGGATTTTTCGCTCCACCTTGGTTTTAAAATCGCGATACCTGAAATCGCAAAATGACCGCTGAGATCGATGACGGTCAGACTCGCTTCAAAATGTATGGCTATGATCGCTCCTCTGATAACTTGAAATGTTGTCTATGCGATGAGCGCTAGTCCCCTTTTCCCAGACCTGCTTCCTCTGTGACCGGGCGCTAGAACTATGGTCCCAACCCCTAGGAGATTTCGCGTTTCGGGGAAAAGAGATGTTGTTCTAGGAAAACCTTCAATTTCTGAAATCGTGAAACCGAGGTTTCTCATTTCGAGGCTTAGGGCTATGGGTGCATTTGTTGACGAGAACCCCGAAATGTCGATTCCCAAAATCGCCGAAGTCAAATCATCAGCCTTCTGCTTCTCACAAATGGATGGCCCAGATCTAATTATTTGCTTGACCTCTAATCTCAGGCCTCTTCCCTGGCACTAAACTTCAGGCAACTTGACAGCCCCAACTACCTGATGACCGTCGATCTTCTCCATACATGGATCCTCGCCGCTAAAAAATGATCTTTTCTCGCTTGCTTGATTTGTGTTGCTATCTAACCGCTCTCAGTGCTGCAGACAGTGACAGTGAAGACTTGGACAACATGAATTAGGTTTGGAAAAACAAAATCTCAGTAGTGGAGTTAAAGTGAGAAGTAATCGGTCGTAGGTGAAACAAAGAAACTCGGGGATGATATACCTCAGGCAATTTCGACAAGGAAAACCAGTCGACCAAGGATGAAGGCAAACAACAAAGAGAAATGTATGTCGGAAAGAGAAATCTATGATCGAGTTTGCACAAAGGGGAAAAGATAGGAAAAAATCATAGACTTAGGCCAAAACCACCATCCATCAGAACATGACAAGCTTCATCGCTAACATTTGGCTCCATGGGGGATGGCATGCTCCCTGCAAGCTACCAAGAACACGCAGCTTTAGTGCCTTGCTTTGGGTTATGGAGTATTCTATTAAAACAAGAAAAAATAAATAGAAATGGTATTTATAGTGGTGGGACACCGGTTGTGGATTTTAAACAAAAAACCTTTTCAGGTTGTGCCCATTTACAAGGCCAACAAAAACTTCATCACCCTCTAGATTCTGCAACTTGTAAGTGTTATTAGGAAATGCCTCAGAAATCCTGAAGAGTCCAATCCAAAGGGCCTCAAATTTCCCATGCTTTCCCTTGTCCTGCCTGGGAGCATCCCATTTGAGCACTAGATTTCCCAGATGAAAATCCTCTTTTCTTCTCTCCCTGTCAAAGGCCTGCTTGATTTTCTGCTGACGATCATGTGCTCTTTCCATCACTTGCTCTCTCGTCTGTTGTACTTCTACCAGCTGATGAATCCTCCTGATCATATCATCAGGGTCTTCCTGATAGTCTTGGAATAACTTTGCTACTGGCAAGGCAAGATGAGAGGGAAAAATTGCTTCAGTCCCATATAAAATATGGAAAGAAGAGATGCCCAGGGACCGTTTAGTTGTCACTCTATCAGCCCACAAAGCAAATTTGAGCTTCGAATCCCATGCTTTTTTGTTGTCTTCTAACAGTCTTTTGATGATTTTTATGAGGCTTTTGTTAGAGGACTCTACTAATCCATTGCCTTGTGGATAGTAGGGGGTAGAGTGGATCAACGCAATTCCGAACTACTCACAGAATTGGATCAATGGTTGAGCTTTGAAAGATACAACATTATCGGTGACAATTCTGCTCGAACAACCAAACCTTGCTATGATAGCTTCTATCCACTTGGTAAAATAATCGGTGGAAGTCAGGATCCATCTATGTTGACCGTTGGATGCAGGATGAATCTCCCTAATGAAGTCTAGGCCCCACTTCTAGAAGGGCCCTGAAGCAACCACAATTTTCAATGGCAAGGGCTTAAGTTGCTTCTTTCCTGAGAATTTATGACATTTAGCACAAGCTCTGACTTTTTCGCAAACATAAGTGAATAGAGTAGGCCATAAATAACCAGCCCTGAGAATTTTATGGGTTGTCGCTCTCCAAAAGTAATGTCCCCCACACAAACTATCATGAAAGTCTGACATAATCCTTTGTGCTTCATGTGGGTCTAAACATCTCAGAAGTACTCCCAGGGGGTATTTCCAATATAAATCTTTATCAACAAGGTAGTATTTAATTGCTTTGAGATTTAAAGCCCTTTTCTTGTTCCTTTGCATGCCATCGGGGGTCCACAATTCTTGTAGAAAATATATGATATCCTTATACCAAGGACATTCTGCTAATGGGGGGTCTGCCTGAGCATTTGTATCATATGGTTCGGCCTGTTGATTTTCTAAGCATCCATTGATGAATCTTACCCCCAAGGCTTTGCAATTAGATTCTTCCAACAGTCTGGATAAACCTTGACCTTTAATCAATTTGGTGGGCTTTATCTCCAGGTCAAATTCAAGGATTTTGGCAATCCGTCGGCTCCTCCTTCCATCTATGTTTGGTTGAATGGGAATTTCCTTCACAGTAGTTGAAGGGACATATGTAGTGATTTTTTACTGCAGGACATAGACTCTGAAAGCCTTGAGAGATTTAACCAAAGCATAGGCCTTCTTTTCCATCATGTCATATTTTACCTCAGCATCTCTCAATGCCCGATTGAAAAAGGAGATGGGCTGCTCCAACCCTTCAACATTCCTCTATAACAGAACAACCGCTACAATGTCAAATGAAGAAAATGAGAAAATAAATAAATCCTTTGAGTAATGGAGACTGATAAGCACATGTGCCTCAGTCAAGGCCGTCTTTATCAGATCAAAGGAATTATGAGACTCAACAGTCCATTTAACTTCATTTCCCTTCTTCAACATGGTTGTTATAAGGTTTGTCATCTCAGCGAAATTGGAAACAAACCTCCTCAAAAAATTAATTTTTCCCAGGAAAGATTGGACTTCTCTCTTAGATCTTGGGAGTGACAAGGTTTCAATTGCTTCAACTTCACTGGGATCAATATTGACTCCTTCGAATTATACTATGTGGCCTAGCATCTTTCCCTCCTTCATGGAAAACATATATTTTTGGGGATTTAAGGAGAGACCAAAATTTATGCATTTCAAGAACACCCTTCTCAAATGATCACAGTGCTTTCTGTCAGACCTAGAGAAAATTGTAATGTCATCCAGATAGATGACCACAAACTTGTCCCTTTCTCCAATGAAAGCTATATCCATGGCTCATTGAAAGTTCGCCCCTGCATTCATCAATCCAAAGGGAATTTTGGCATACATGAATGTACCCCAAGGAGTGGTGAAGGTCATTTTTTCTCTGTCTTCAGGTAGGACCAAGATCTGATTGTAGCCCAAAAAGCCATCAATCATGGATATTCTTGATGCGCCACTTACCCTTTGTAATATGTGTTCCATTTTCGGCAAGGGGTAGTTTTCTTTTTTTGAGCTCATGATCAGGTTTTTGAAATCGACACAAAGTCTGATTTCCCCACTCTTCTTCCTTACCGAGACTAGGTTAGCCACCCACTCTGAATATCTCAAGGGTGCGATGATTTGGGAATCCAGTAGCTTATTTACCTCTCTTTTCATTATAGGCAGTAGCATAGGGTTTATCTGTCTTAATTTCTGCCTAAATGGTTTGGCCTCCTCTTTCAATGGGATCTTATGCTCAATGACAGTTGTGTCGTATGTTCTGAGGTCTTCATAGGTCCAAGAAAAAACATCAACAAATTATTTTAATAACTCATCATACTCGACCCTCTGCTTTCTTGTCAAGCTACTTGACAATTTGACAAACTTTGGCTCCTTCTCAGTGCCAATGTTGCACTCAGCTACCTCAACATCCTTGTTTGAAACTTTACCCTTTACTGCCACATCATTCCTATCGAATAATATTTCCAAAGGAACTATCCCCTTGGGAATATGATTGCTAGCCAACTGAACAATATGATGATTAGTAATCTTGTTCAGAAAAATATCTGCATGAGGATCGATTTCAGAGTCAGGATCTTGATCAATATGTAATGTTGAGAACTAATCAACAGTATCTAGGAATATTTTGATCTCAATATCATCCTCGAACACTTTCCAATGCTTGACATTGTCAGGCATAGAAGGCATGCATTTCACTTCTACATCGTACCGAAGTTTAGGTGGCAGAGGAACTCTAAAATTGCTTGCCGAAATAGCCAGAGAATCAGCCACAGTGTTTTCTCCTCTTAGAATAAATGATATGTTGAAATCTAGGAAGAAACTGTCAATGAGGTCCCATACTTCATTTCTGTAACTCCTAAGTTGAGGGTGCTTGGCCTGATAAATGTTTATGATATGTTGGATAATCAATTCAGCATCTCCAAACACATATATCTCTTCAATCCCCATGTCCTTTGCATCCCTTAAGCCCAAAAATAGAGCTTCATACTCTGCCACATTATTGGAGCTTCAAATTCTAACTTGTATGACAGGGATGTGGTTTCCTGATCAGGGGAAACAAAAACTACCCCAGCACCAGCACCTTCTTTAGAAGAAGCTCCATCAAAGAACATTTTCCAAACAGAGGTAATTGGAGGAGAATCTTTACAGAGAGAAATAGGATTTCTTATTTCAAGAGGGGGATCAGGAGCATCAGTGAGCTTCAACAGACTGGAACCCAAATCAGTATCAAAGGAAAGATAGGATGATTGGTAGGATCGGCTTCATCAATGATAATGTAGGCCAATTGAGCTTCTCTGTACAGTATCCTATGCTCCCCTACAAAGACTGGAATGGTAGCATATGTGAGGTCCATCTGCAAGGTTCCCCCAAGTATTTTTATCCAAGATCTTGAAAACAACATGCCAAACGTTGGAGGAACATCAACCACCATGATATCCATGACCACACTTTTCATGGGCGGCTGAAACAAGGTTACTACCAGATATTTGATAAGCCTTTGTGACTTCCAATCCTAATTCTTCCATGATAGTTTTGGGCATGATATTATGGGAAGCCCCTGATCCATCAGACAGTTGTGAAACACCTTGTCATGTATGTTCAGGGATGTGTAGAAGGGAGGGGATGAATCATCTTTGTCTTCTACCATAGGACCTAAGATGAATGCATGCTTTTCGTCTTGGAGGTTTACTGAGTCTGTGGAATGACAGGGTGGTTCGGGCTGCAACAACTTAGAGAGGGACCTTTTGAATTCTTCATGCTTGACTAGCTCTACCAGGGGGACATGGATTCTGATCTTCTGAATTTCATGTTGAAAGCTAAAGGAGGAAGGGGCTTTCAGAATTTCTCTCACCTCTGGGATAGGGTCTTTGGCTATTGGTGAGGGATTCTGATCTTTCTTTTCCTTAATGGTGTGTGTTCCATGTTTAGTAGGCTTCTTTGCTCTAGGAGTCTGAGCAGGGGTTTCATACTCTTCTATTTTCCTCTTGTACCGGAGGTTGTATTTGTTGGGACTGGTATCGGCCTTTTCTCCCTTTCTTAGGTCATTTATTTGAATGTTCAAGAGGGATTCCTCGTATGTGGATTGAGTCAAATGGGGAAATGGGGAGGTGTCTCCAATACAGTGAATTTCAGGTTCAAGCTCCTCTTCTTCCCTTTCCTCATCAATAACAAGGTTATTTTGAAGGGGAGTCTGGATTTTCTGATCGCTTCTATCTATGTCCCTCTGCTCCTTTGGCATAACCTGCGGAGCATTTTTATTCGGCCTCCTGAAGATGCCTTTGTTATCAGTATTTGGGATATTCTTATAACCTTGCTTCCCTTTGAATTTCATCTTCTCCATTTCTGCAGACATGGACTTCACCAGCTTGGTTAATTCATCTGCTTGAGGGTAGGATGTAGAAGAACTAGATGTTGAGGCCTTAGATATTCCTCTTCCTCTGTCTCTGTCATATTTTCTCCTAAGTCTGCCAACTACCAATACATTGGATTCTACTTCCAAGGATGCATCTTGCATATGAGCCAGGGAAGTACCTCTTCTTTCCTTGATCAGGAGGCAGAAATTGGGGTCGAAAGCACTAGCATAAGTGATTTTGGAAGAGGCTTTTGTAGGCTTTATCTCAACAGGGATCTTATTGTACATCTTGTTGAATCATTTGGAGAAATCAGAAATAGATTCTCCCTCCTTTCTCTTCAGGGACCCAAACTCTATGATGTAATACATAAAATCTTTTTTATCCCCCCACTGCCTCAAGAAAACATCATATAAGGCTTCAATACCAGCAATAGATCCAGGGGTCAATCCCCTAAACCACTTCCTAACCTCGCCATCAAGCCTCTCGACAAAGACTCTCATCCAGACGTCTTAATTTTCAATATTTAGATTGTCTGCATAACAATAGAAGGAAGCAAGGTTCTCTTCAGTATTTATGTCTTCTTCTTCATTGAACTTAGGCATATATTTTAGGTAATCCCCAATAGGGAGAGAGTTCATTGTCTGAGGTAGGACTAGAGGGGCGTATCTTGCAGCCATTATGGCATCCATTCTGTTTCCAGGGGGATTAGCACCTACCATAGGGATATGAGGTGGAGGAGAATTAGGAGGAGAAGGGGCTCGAACTAGGGAGACTAGGACTGATCCTCTGGGCAGAAAGGGAAGCAACAGAGGATTCGAAGAAAAGGCCAAAGGGCCTCAAGGAAAAGACATTTCTCCATCTGTAGAAGCAACAATAGGATGAGGAGTGGTAAAGCTTGGGGTGGGAAAATCTTCAGATGCGTTGGGTCTAAACCACGGTACAAATTCAGGAGAGAGAGGAGTGACAAGGGTTTCTCCCTCCAATCCCAGACCAGGAGGGGAAAAATCCACAGGAACACTCCCAAAATTTAGAGTTCGGGAAAATCCAACAGAATGTATAACAGGGGAATGAGAAACATAAATTGGAGTTTCTAAATAAGGACAGTGGAAATTGTTAGAAATACCTAGTTCAATAGTAGAAGTACCTTCTCAGAGGGCCTCTCCCTTTCTGACAATTTTCTCTGGGTCAGATTCAGGTGTTTCTAAAGGAAGCTATGGAGTAGACCTCGTGTGTCTGCTTCTAGAAGCCGCAACTAAAACAGTGGAGTCACCAGTGGATCTACATCGATGGAGTCACCATAGTGGAGTTGTTAGGTGCATAGTTGCAATCTTTAATGTAATAAGTTCTGATCCACCTTCAGAACTAGTAAGATTTTTCGTTCAATCCCAGGGAAAATCTTCAATTTCGTCCCTAGAAACGGTGCCAGAAATGTTAGCACCAAAAGTCACCTCTGGACTGTGGCAGAGGTAAGCCTAGTACCCATCCATTTGTATGTCACAATGAATAAAATTAAGGGTGGTATAATGGAAACTGTCTCAGGATTATATTGTTCTAACTCAGAAAACTGGGTTGGCATGCATAGGCAAGTGAGGTCTTGATATAACTTTAGTCAGTGATTTGTTGTAAAAGGTGAGTAGGGGGAAGAGATGGTAAGAAGATGTAAGGGCCTACTATGGACATCCGGTCTTCCAACAGCCTGAGGAGGAAAATATTAGAGAACGATATCCTCTTGGACTCGGATCTTCAGAAACTAAGATATGTCTAAACGACACAGCTACACTAGCATGATGATCGCACCAACATCGCAATGTTGTTGTAGCAGCTCTACTGGATCCCCCAATTTTGAGCTAATCAGTATAAGAGGGGAAAATGTAACACAGGAAACTGATTAAAACGGGTGAAGATATTGCAATGATCAAACCTACATCGCAGCAACACCACCACCCTCGACTGGATCTTCCAATTCTGAGTGACTTAACATAGAGTTTACAAAGAGATAAAAAGAGGTTGACTTTCATTAAACAAGAAATCTCAAATACATAGCATAACCAGAGAACCAGAGGCCTCGTTAAAACTTTACAAGCAGGAGCGTAGCTCTACCATCGGCAATTACAAAATATAAAACATGAGTATATATACTCAGAACTGCTAACGTCCACCAGGGACGCAATTGGACCCCTGCATTCAAAGCTTTGTGTTTCTTCTTCTTCTGTCAGACTGCACAGGATTTCCTTTGTCAGACACAAATCTAAGATAGTATGGGTTTTGTAGGAAAATTTCATGACAGGGTGACCTTTGGGATGACAACCCACCTCCACAAATAGTGCTTCCATGCTTCCTATTTATGGTTGAAATGAGGTTTCAACCACCTTCTTCAACTTCATTAACTATCCTTATTGGGATCAGGACAAACCCAAACATCCATGAAAGATCTTAAGTGGTGCCCCTGGCCTTCTGAGTTAAACTTAGCGCCTCGAAACAATGTTGTCTTCTTACGCACTCAATACAATGCTCTCGACCCATTTAGCACAGTTATTCCCAATTGCCCCATGTGATTGCGGGCTTTGACCTTATGCTTATCCCACATGATATTTTGGGACTTCGCATTTTGGGAGTTTTCGCTCCACCTTGGCTTTAAAATAGTGATGCCTGAAATCGTGAAACGATCGCTGAGATCGACGATCAGACTAGCTTCAAAATGGATGGCTACGATCGCTCCTCTGATAACATGAAATTTTGGCTATGCGATGAGCGCTATCCCCCTTTTCCCAGACCTGCTTCCTCTGTGACCAGGCGCTAGAACCATGGGCCCAACCCCTGGGAGCTTTCGTGTTTCGGGAAAAAGAGATGTTTCTCCAGGGAAACCTTCGATTTCTGAAATCTAGAAATCGGGGTTTCTCATTTCGGGGATTAGGGATATGGGTGCACTTGTTGACAAGAACCCCGAAATGTCGATTCCCAAAATCGTCGAAGTCAAATCGTCGGCCCTCTTCTTCTCACAAACGGATGGCCCAGATATAATTCTTTGCTTGACCTCTGATCTCATGCCTCTTCCCTAGCACTAAAATTCGAGCAACTTGACGACCCCAACTACTCGATGACCATCGATCTGCTCCATTGATGGATCCTCGCCACTGAAAATTGATCTTTGCCTACTCACTTGATTTGTGTCGCTATTTGACCTCTCTCAGTGTTGCAGACAGTGACAGTGAATACTTGGATGACATGACTTAGGTTTGGAAAAACAAAGGCTCGGTAGTGGAGGTAAGGTGAGAAGTAATCGGTCATAGGGGAAATAGAGAAACTCGGGGATGATATCCCTCAGGAAATTTTGACAAGGAAAACTAGTCGACTAAGGATGTAGGAAAACAACAAAGAGAAATGTACGCCAGAAAGAGAAATCTATGATCAGGTCTGCACAAAGGGGAAAAGACGGGAAAAAATTGCAAACTTAGGCCAAAACCACCATCCATCAGAACATGAAAAGCTTAATCACTAACACGATGCATAAAACTTTCTTTCTGAGTAAGGAGGTGAGTGGTGTCCATGACCTCTACTAGCACTTCTAGAATAACCAACTCTTCATTCCTTGTTTTATGGCACCTACCTTCTTCCTCTTGTCTTGAGTTTGATCCCTTATTCGTTTGTCTCTATAACTGATTTAAGCTCTGCAACACTCGAGCATTTATCTGACTTTTCTCTCTCATCAGTCTCTCGTTATATTCTTTGTAGTTATGTACTTCCATCTTTAGGCTTCTTACCATTTATAGTAGCATTTACTGCTCTCCTTTTCCCTTGTCTCCATTGGAATTTGTATCTACATTACCAACTCTGGTATTCTGGCCTTCAACCTCCTTATCATGACTAGAGTCTCCTTCACCTTCTTCCATTTCCTCATTACGTATCCTAAGTTGATGTCCTTAAGATCCTTAATTATGCAAAATGTGCAAGCGACCATTTTGTTAGAATTATGCATATGATAAACAAAATTGCCAAACCATGCTACATGTCTCTTTATTCTTCTTCTTTTTTTTCATGGAGATCATATCCCCATTCTCTGAAAATAACAGTGTCCTGTTATCCCTGGTCGACACATAACTCATCCTGCGCAAGAGCTTCCTTCAAACCACCTTCCTAGGTGACCACGACTAGCAACCATGGCTAAATCCTTCCTTATCACTTTTCTGTCTCAAAGACTACCAATTCGTCCCTTAGCCCTCCTTCCCTCAACTCTCGATCTGCATATGACCATGGCCATGACCCTATGCTTAGCTAAAAAAGTGTTTGTCCAAAGCTTCGAGACTTCGAAACTTTCAGCCAGGACCGGATCAATGGTCCTCATCCTCTTTCATGATCAATGATCATGATCCACTTCGAGACTCCATGCTTCGGGAGTCTCAAATTTCCTCGCTTGTCTCCTCCCTAAACACTTTTACCCGGAGTTCATGATCTGTCGATGGGTGTCCTCCCACAGATCAGCGGTTGTGAATTTCTTCATCTCTTTGGGCTTTGGAAGTTTCAAATATTCCTCCTGCACTTTATCCCAGAGTGATTTCACCCAAAGTCGATGATCCTTTGACATGTGTCTTCTGGAATCAACGATCGATATGTAATCTAGCCTTCGGGAGATTTCGACCCAACACAACCTGTCACATATTTCCCCACTGGAGTGCCCAGTCTTCGAACTGCATGATCTGTCGCCACATGGTGAAATACTGGAAGCGAACACGTTCTAACTGGATTTTCAATACTCCAAATTCTCAAAACTTACTGACACATGGCACACATTCCATGTGTCCACATCATCCCAGGTGACGTCCGCAAGCCATATCACTTAGGAAATTTCAAGGTCCACATCACCTCCTGGTGACGTCATCGTGCCCCATCACTTCGACTCTTCGAGCTTCAGGATTTCAGGAGTTTCCATGCTAGCACACTTCTAATTCTCCTTAACTCCGCATTCCTGAACTGGCCAATTTGTCGTCGTGTGTCCTTCTAGATCAGACGACTAAGATTCACTTCAGGTATTCACCCGGAGTCTGCAGATTTGCACCGCATGTCCTCCTTAATATGACATATATGATTTCTTCGAGTCTTCGGACTTCGAAAATCTCAAATTTAAAAAATTATCTGGCCCCACTGGCTTTTACCTGAAGCCATGGATTTGGTGACGTGTGGCTCTCGATACATCAATGGCTAAGATCCTCTCAGATAATCAAATGGTCGATATTTAGTTCGGATCTCCAGGCTTCAAGAGTCTCAAATCCCAACTGAAAACCTCTTGAACAGATTCCTCTGGAGTTACTAATTTGTTGACAAGTAACCTCTTAGCGATCGACAGACAGGATCTACTTCGGACGATCTGACAATCAACGTTTATTTCGGGTCTCCAGCTCTCTGGGCTTCGGGAGTTTCAACTCCCAACTTCTCCTTGCTCACTCTTTCCCGAAGTGCTTTCACCTGGAGCACACGATCAATTGACGCGTGTCCTCCTATGGATCGATGGTCCCCAACTAGTTCGGTTACTTGGAGTTTCGATGTTCGAGCCCTAACATGTCGCATCACTGCATGCCTTTACAATTTGCAAGGGCATGTATTGGCAGTTTGGAGTAACCCACTTTTCACCCCGCAATTATCCTGATGCTGACACGTAACCCCCTTGGGGAAGCCTTGGTTTGGGACCGCCTTGGGAAATTATATCCAATGCAACTCGGTTCCCTGCAATGCCTCCTATCCTTTGATCTCACTCTCCCATGGGATCTGATGGTTTTGACCTTAACCCTTTCTTCCTTTTCATCGGTCGACCCCTGTTCGCCTATCCTTCGATCCAACGATCCCGGATCTCTCCTGATCCTAAAGTGGTGATCGCTCCCGAATTGGAAGGGGACGGTCACGATCCTTTGAACCCCTTACATGAGTCTCTGACGTTTTATCTCTCGCATAGATTTTGCAATTCCATTCCTCCTGAACTTTTCAACTCCATGGTCGGGATTTGATCTTGACCCCGAGACTCTGACCAACAGACCCGACCCATACCGGCCCGACATTTCAACCAGAATCTCTGATACCAAATGGCAACATACCCAGCCACCCATAGGTTGGGGTACACTACTTGCAAGCCCACCCTTGGACTTCTTTCTCTTATCGATACCTTTTTAAAATTTAAGGATGCACAAAAGAAAAGACTTTAACAATATGCACAGCAATATCCAGCAAGCATGCATAATATAAAGATTCATTTAAACGATAATTAAATATACACGGCGGAAAATACATTCATATACATGTAAATGATACCATAACAGAGAGCACTTATATTTATGAAAGATGACCCCAACTGGATGCAAACTAAGGACGTTCCACCCAACCGTAGACACTACTATTCCAAATCTCAACAACAGTGTCACCCCCAAGCTAGGGTTATGAATCCAAAAGGACGGTTCCAGAGTGTTACTTGGCTTCCCAAACCAGTTCTCACAGGCTTCCCAACTCTCACAAAAATCCAAGTACCCATCTCTCTTCTACTTAGCTTGCAACACCCGAGAGAATGAACCTCCACCCTTATCTTCCACGCAGTCCCTTAGGCAGTCCTTCTCCTTAATTCGGGCTCTAGCACAACTGGTCTGGAATCTCAATGCTGGAAATCTCAAGAATCGCCGCTCTGAGAAACACTGGACACAGGCCAACGCATCTCAGACATGTGGCCTCAGGTCATGGTTGGATCACACCAGTGACCACTACAACTAGCTATCCCATGGCTAATTCTTCGACAGTTCGGCTCCCTTTACCAAGCCAAGACGCAGATGATGGAAGGATCAATGAATGGGTAACTGGGTGCATGGAGGTGCGTCCATGAAAGTGCATGAGGGATGGAATGGTGTGAACGCAAAAATGAAGGAGCAAATGAGCTAACGACCAAACCCCCCATCAGACCAGAGGTGGGTTTAAGTAATTTCGGGGGGAATCAAGAAACTCTTGGCCTTCCCTAATAATATCACGTAACCGATCTCCTCACTTAGACAAAAGGGTAATTAGAATAGGAATAAACACTTAGCCCCTCAATCCCCCTCTCTTGTGGAATCATATCCCCCTATAACTCTAGTCCTTGTATGTCTAGCAGTCAGTCGTGTATTTATTATTAATAATGATAAAAACATTACATGTCTTGGGCACACTGGCCATTTAATAATTGTTTTGGGCACTCTGGCCTCTTATCATTGTAACAATACATTATTTAAAGTGGGTGTTCAAAACCCAAGGTGTTACAGCATTCCATATCAGACCCCCCCCC
>ML786361.1:124140-142916 GCA_009831015.1 Picea engelmannii | reverse complement strand
CCCTTATCCACTGTCACATCTCTTCTCTAACCTCCTGACATGTGTCTTCCACTTCCCCTCCATGTCACCTCCATCATGTTATCATGTCCCCCCTGACCACTCACACCCCTATGCCTCCATGTCTTCTCCCTGTGCGACATCACCCTCTCTCCTTTACACCTCATCTCCCACATGTTGGCACCCACGCTTTCCCAGTCACCATTCTGCCACCGCATCCTTCCACATGGCCACCTAGAATATGTTGTAGTATGTTGGTCTGCACCCGTTTCCTCGACTTTCCCCCATTGTCTTCCTCCACATTCACCTACCTGTTCTCTCTTCGAAGGCCCGGAAAAGCATAGGTGGCAAAAGAGCAAGGTGAAGTTGGCACGTTTTCCAAGGACAGAGTTGACTCCTGCTCGTCCTAATCCTGATGAAGACAGTTAATGAAATAATGGGTGGTGGTTGAAACATCATCTCCCCCCATAAATGGAATGATCAAAAGTTATGGTTACAGAGACAGGACTGTCAGCGAGTCAGGTCCCTACTGAAACACATCGATTCTGACAGAAGCTCGTGTTTGACTGGAATTTGCATGTACAGTCTACCAAAGAACATACAAACATCAAGCCTTGAATGCATTGACTTGATCATGCATCTAGCAGTTGTAGTCACTCTTGAGTATATGTAGTCATTTTTGATATTTTTTCACGGTCGATGGTAAAGCTAGGCTCCTGTATTGTAATTTTTTAGAAAGCTCTAGTTCTCTGGCTATGAAACTTGATTTGATACTTCTTGTTTAATGAAAGGCAACTTCTTTTCGTCTCTCTGTAAAACTGTTCTAAAACACTCGGGCATGGAAGATCCAGTCGAGGGTTGCTATGTTGTTGTGATGTATTTTTGATTACAACGATATCGTAACCATTTTTAGTTGTCTCTTGTTATCTTTTTCCCCTTTACACTGAATAGCTCGGGCATGGAGGATCCAGTCGGGATTTTTTAGCAGCATCATGATGAAGGTTTGATCATAGTGTTGTTGTGACTGTGTTGTTTAGACATATTTCAGTGTCTGTAGCCTGGGGTTAAGAGCGATATTGAGTCTGAGATTTTCTTCTCCAATCTGCTTGAAAGCCTGATTCCCATAGCAATTTTGTTCACCTTTCTCACTACTTATTCCTCTTACTCACCCTTACCACAACTTACTAACTAAAGTTGATCAGGACCTCAACTGATTGTGCTTGTTGGTCTAGTTTTCTGAGTTAAAACGATATTATCCTGAGTCTGCACCCATTTGACCTCTTTAAAATTATTCACTGTGACATATCAACTGATGGGTACTGGGCTTACAGCTTACCTTGAATGTGATATTAAGGTGACTTATAGTGATAACATGTTCCACAATATTCTACTATTTTATTCATTAATAGAATTCGAGTTTCACTGTATTATTGTACTCTCTGCTATATTTCTTTTTGTGTTCCATTTCATGATACATATAATTTGGATGAGTGGTATCAAAGCAATATGCTCCTTGTTATTTCTACGTGCATGTCCCCGACGAGGTCAGGGTATAGAGAGTTGGGTCTCGAGCTAGTTTCACTTTGGGATGACCACTCTTGTCGACCCAAGAAGCTTCCCATGGGGGGGGGGGAAGAGAGATTATGGTGAAGGATATCCTTTCAAGATTTTTCTCTAGGAATCCCTTATGCGGCATAGGAACAAGATGATGGAAAACTTCGCCCATATCCTTCAATGACTGTCGACGGTGGGTGAGGCACCTTCAACAAGAAACCATTTCAGAGGTGCAACACCCTTCAAGGTGCAATTTAACTTTTATACCCCTTTATTTGAAGGCAAGATGGATGTATATGCTTTGGAAAAATGGTTAAATATTTTAGAGGGTTATTACTCTATTCAAAAAACATTTAACAACAAGAATTTCTCCTTCACTCTCCTTAAAGCCTACCCCATGTCAAATATTGGTGAGAAAGTTACTGGGAGAGACATGATGAAGACAAGTCTATGACCTTCAGGAGAGGACCCAATTGGGTGTCCTTTGTTGATTCCCTTAAGGAGTAATTATGTAAGGTACTATATGTAAGGATGTGTAAGAAATTCTCATCAAAATTTTCATGTCCTTAGAAAAGGTGTGTAGGTCTTGTTTCACGTCTTACATCTCTGCAGAGAGAACATCAACGTTCAAATTGAGGGTAGAAATATTGGAATTGAGGTGCTCATTGTCATTCTTGTTTTGGCCGATGTTAGTTTGCAAGGCAGTGATGGTGATTTCAAGCGCTTGGTTGTGGGTGTGGGCCATTTGGGAGGTAGGTAGACAAGAAGTGGGAAGGTGGGTGCGTACAGAAAGAGGTTATGGGTGAGGGGTACCATGATGATCAGGGAAAAGAGATGAATCCAATGGAATAGGTCCTAAAGAAGGGTGCCAATGAGGGTGGGTGGGACCACGAAAAAAAGTCTTATGAGTGATATATACCATTGCAATCAGGGAAAAGAGAGGAATCCAGTGGGATAGGTCCAAAATAAGGGTGTTGGAGAGACTATTATACTCTTTTTTAACTCCTGCATAGTTATACTATGATTTAAATAATACTATAGTGACCAAATGCCCAAATTTTTAGTAAATAAAATTTTGTAGTAATTTCACAACTTGGATGTGGCAGGCAAGGATGCGCTGCAATATTTCCCCTCTATGTTTGTGCTGTGTTTTTTGGTAGCAAGTGTTAGGGTTTTGAGGGTTCCTATGGAAAAGGGTTTTCCCTATGCTATAGCTCTTTGATATACCAATGGATTCCAATAGTAGTACGCACCCCAATATCTCATGCACCAACTAAGAAGTCTCAATTGTACCCTTAGTCATACTACCCGATTACCAAGGTACGCAAGAGTACTATTCCCGAGTGTTTTTCTTGGTTCCACTATAGCAGTCAAGAAACCAATAAGTTGATCTATAGCCAATTTCAGGAGACCTATGGGACTCTCTATATACTCTAGGGTATGTGGGAGTGAATGGTCATGAACAAGTAATGTCTAATGTGGTACTACTCGAAGGGGTAGCAACAAGGGTTACAAAGGTTTCCAACAAGGTGAAATAGTGTGTTTTGATTAACATGTGAAACCGATTGTATTTCCTATGTGTAATCCTCCCAAACCATAGTTTTACCTGTTCAACGACATATCAATGTTCTTTAAATATTCGGGCAGCACACATCTTTCGCATGAATTTTTTTTTGTCTAAAATTCTATAGAGGAAAGTACTATGATACCACTTGTAACGTACTAGATGTATTATGTAGAGAAGAAACAAAATTTGTTATGACAAGTATCTGGAAATAGAAAAATGTAGAGAATAATAACACCATAAATGATACCTTATTTATAGAAATCCAAGTTTACTTTCCTCTTCGAGGGGGAAACCTCCAACAGACGAGAGATCAATTACAAAATAATTCTCAGGACAAAACTCTTCTATGTTTTCTACTCTTATTTATATTATTTCAATCTTCTAGATAACATTCTAGAGGAAGATATTTCTAGAAGCGGAACCTTCTATTAATTATTCTTACATTATACATGTTCACATTATTACATATGTCTTATTTACTAGTGTCATCCCTTTATTACATAGAAAAAATATTATTTTATCTACTTGAGGGGTTAGGGAGGTTAGGATCCTAACATTCCCTCCCCTTTGAAAAAACAACCTTGTCCTCGAGGCCTGAAATGAGAAATTTGTTGAAAAATTGTAGTTGGATCCCATGTGGCATATTCTGGTGGTGTATCTTGTAAGATACTAATTAATGTATTATGAAGAGAAAAACAAAAACAATTATGACAAGTATCAACAGAAAGAGAAAAATATAGAGATCAATAACACCATAAATGATACCTTTATTTATAGAAAGCCAAGTTCACTTGCATCTTCAAGGGGGAAAACTCCTACAAAGGAGAGCTCAGTTAAAAAATAATTCTCAAGACAAAACTCTTCCATGCTTTCTACTCCTATTTATATTATTTCAATTTTCTAGAGAACATTCTAGAAGAAGATCTTTCTAGAAGCCAAACCTTATATTAAGTCTTCTTACATTAGACATGTTCACAGTATTGCATAGGCCTTATTTACTAATGTTGACCTTTATTACATAGAAAACATATTATTCTATCCACTTGAGGGGTTAGGGAGGTTGGGACCCTAACATGCCCTCCCCCTTGAAAAAATAGCCTTGTCCTCAAGGCTTGAGATGAGGAAATTGTTGCAAAATGGAATTTGGATCCCATGTGGCAGTGTGGCATCTTCTGGTGGTGTATCCTTCCACTAAACTAAAAATTTCTTTATTGTACGTTGACAAAGATGACACTCGAGGTGGTCCAAGACTACTTTGGGATGCAACCAAATAAATCCTTCTTCATCCAATTTAGGGAGACTAGTTTGAGTCAAGCACTTGGTTCCAATCACTTTCTTCAAGAAAGAAACATGAAAAATAGGATGGAGATTAGATTGATTGGGAAGAGCTAACTTGTAGTCCACGGGCATGTTGGGAGTTGAGTTGGTCATTATATCCAAAAGGTTCACTTGATGGAAATATTCTACCATCCTAGTTAAGGATCTAGTGAGAGGGTGTTATTCCATGTCATGAAACTCACAAGGAGAGTTTAACATTATTCCAACAATATCTCCCTCGGCGTTACTCGAGTGATTTTTGAACCTGCAACCCCACTCTAATACCACTTGTTGGGAATTGAGATAGGCATTAGATCCAAAAGGCACACCTGATGGAAATCTGATACCATCCTAGTTAAGGATCTATTGAGAGGTTGTTAGTTCATGTCGTGAAACTCACAAGGAACGCTAAACAGTATGCCAAAAAGGCCCCACATGCTTGAGAATGGTATAAGGGTCATAAGACTTGGGAACAATTTTCTGACAATGATATGCTTTGAGTTATGTTTTCTTATAGGGATGCAGAAGAAGAAATACCTTGTCTCCTTCAACAAATTGGTGTTTTGAATGACCTTGATCAACTTGTTTCTTCATGTGGTTCTAATCCATGACCAAATTCTCTTTGAAGGTATGAAGAATGGAATCTTGGATGGTTCGGTTGTTGTCAACTTCCTGGACCTTGGAGACATCATACAGGTAGGAGGTTGTGGGGCTTGCAACCAAAGACATGAATAAAGGAGAAGTGGTATGTGTCAATATGACCCATAGTAAGTCTCCTCATTCTTATTTCGGTCCTACGATTTCCCCTCCCTCGTTGGATGCAAGGGAGGATCTCGACCCTTCCCAAATTTCATATTTCCCAGGTATCATGCATGTTTTATCAAAGCGCCCAGGTGGCTCTCAGCCCGAGGCCCTAGACTCTCTCTCTCCCACCCCTAGTGGCCTTCCTACCTCCCCCAAGGATCCAAGTTTTTATGTTCCCCCCTAAACCTCCAATGTATTCGATGGTTTTCCCCCTTACATTTGTTGAAATCTCAGTAGAAAGCAGAGATGGACATTAAAAAAGGAAAACAAAAATTCATTGTAAGGGCCCTTGGAGTAGGGAAATCCCTCAAAAGGGTTCCCCCATGAAGGTTCTCCCATTCGATGTTAGAGGGGTGGGGGGGAAATATATATATATATAGCCCTGATGTTATCCTAATACAAGAAACCATGGTAGATGGTGTCAGAGAAAAATCATTTGGAGTACTACCTTCAAAGAAAAACATGCTACAATACACAATGATTATATTTTAGTGCGGTTGGAGGATGCTTCCTCGGGCATTGGCATAATCATTTTCAATATATACAACCCTTATATCAACCAATTGTCTTATTGGAATGACCTCTCAGCAACAAAATTATTTCATGATCAGTTCACTCTGGTTGGAGGATATTTTAAATTAACATTATCAACGAGGGAAAAATGGGGACTCAATACTCACACTGACCCCCAAGTGGAATTTTTCACGTCATTTTTTCAGTGGCATAAGTTGGCGTACTTGGATCCAATTAAAATTTTCCTTGCATGGAGGAACTTTTGATCCAACGAGGCAGAAATTTCCAAAAGTTTGGACCTCTTTATTATTTCTGAGGATATATTATCACATCCATTCCTTTTCAATTCCTTGGTCTCATCCGATGGTATATCCGACCATATCCCTACTCTCTTTCAGATGGATACAGGCAATGAAAATCCTCAATCCCCGTTGAAGTTTAATCCCTCTTGGTTGAAGGAAGTAGCCTTTAGGATGGCCATCACAGACTCTTGGATTCCTCTTTCTATGATGTCAAATGGCATGTTCAAACATATGGAAGAAAATATTTCCTGGTCAAAGCAGGTGATGAAGCGATGGAGGAAATAATATAGGGACAACATGCAGTCCTCCTTAAATTAGTTTGAGACTAACATCAAGGAAGTCATGGAACGAAGCGATTCCAGTTTCTCGGAGGTTCATGAAGCAAGGTTTTGTGACCTCAAGGACCGTCGTCACTCCATTTTGAAAAAAAGACTAACTTTAGTGGCGCCTAAATATTTTCACTCTCTGCCTAAAAAAGGGGGGAAATAACACAAAATTCTTTCATCACTATGCTAATTATAGGAAAAGACTAGACACTATATGAGAGATCAAAGGGGAATCATGTGCTAGTGTTCATTCCTTTAGGGAAATATAAAAAGAGGGATTATGTTTCTTTCAAAACCTATACAAAGAAAAGAAAGGATGTCCAGTACAAGAGATTTTGGAAGTTCTATCCAACTTTCCCCCAGTATTCACTCATGAAATGAATAAGATAATGGAAGAGGAACTATTAGAAGTTGAAGTGTTGGTTTCCCTCTATTCAATGTAGAAAGGGAAAAGTCCAGGCCCTGATGGGATTACAGTTGAATATTTGATTTCCTTTAATGACTTCATAAAGGATGATATGCTCAAGGTCGTTAGAGAATCTCATGCCTTAGGAAGCTATTGGAATCATTAAATTCTACATTCCTTTCACTTATTCCTAAGAAGATTGATGGGACTTCCTTTGATAACTATAGTCCTATAGCATGTTGCTCTTCTAAAAATGGGTCTCCATCTACCCTCAGTTAACTAGATAATGGGGTGTGTGACCTCATCCTCATTCGTTGTGCTTATCAATGGATCTCCCACCCAATTCTTTTGTGTCTGTAGGAGCCTACTCTAGGGGTGCCTTCTATCTCCCTTTCTCTTTCTAGTGATCGCGAAGGTGTTAATCGAGCTCATAAAAGAGGCTTGTCTTGCGGGAAATATCAAGGGGGTGAAGGTAATGGAATCAGAGTCTTTATCTCATCTTCTCTTTTTGGATGAAATCCTTTGTTTCTCACAAGGCTCTTCTCAAACTTTCCTATCACTTAAATGTATAATGGACCTATTTTTCCAAGCTACAAGTATGGAAATAAACTACTGTAAGTATTGTCTTATTCCTCATCATTTTTCAGAAGTCACTCTTAAAAGGATCGAAGAATCTCTTCCCATCCCTAAAAAAGAACTGGATGTGGGTTTTAAATACTTGGGGTTTTATTTAAATCCTGACGGCTAGAGGAAAGGAGACTAGAATTGGTTGTATAATAAATTCGAAGTCTGGATTTCATTCTAGGGGAATCGAATTCTCTCACATGAAGGAAGATTAACATTGATAAAAAATTTACTGGAAATCATTCTGGTATACTAGAATTCTATTGTGGTGGTCCCCAAGGGAGTACTCACCACGATAAAAAATAAAATAAATTTTTCTCTTTCTATGGGTTGGGGCGAAGAAAGCTAAAGGATCCTCATTGGTCAAATGGAGTAGGTTATCTTTCTAAAGGAAAATAGGGGGTTGGGGGTTAAATAATATCTACTTGTTTGTGCTCTCTCTGACAGCCAAGAGTCTTTGGTGGCTCATTAGAATTTTTCACTATGGGGAATAGTACTGAAGTATAAGAATTTACATGGTTTTCCTATCGAAGATTGGTTCAGGTCTTCAATCAATCCAATCAGAGGATTGATCATTTGGAAAGTGTGGACCTTCCCTTTAGTAGGGTTGTGGACCATTTGGAAAATATGCAATGAAAAGAAGGTGAGACTAGGCTCGGACCTGTGGCTAGGTGCGGGAGACAAATTAATTCTCTCAGATCCTCTCAAACAATCCCTTCATGAAGAGCGTCTCTTTTTCCTAGCAGACGCACAAGAAAAAATTCCATAATGTAGGGGGAGATAAAGTTGGAAGAGTAGTGTTGATATTGGTTTGTTGGGATCCTCAACAACTGAATGGGCATGCCATATATAGGTTTTCTATCTTCAAACTATATCTTTTTAAATGAGGAGGAAGAAGACTTTCTCTATTGGTCAAAAAATCCAAGGACAAGAGAGTACACAACAAAGCTTGGATATAATGCAGCGGTGGAGGATAGTTGCTCTGGAGAAATATGTTAGTGGTGGGGCTCCCTTTGGAAGCTACACACACCTCTCAAGAGAAAACTAACTCTTTGGATTGCTCTTAATAAAAAAATTCTCACATGGGAGAATGGTTTAAAATGAGGTTGGATATGTTTGAGCTTTTACGTTCTATGCATATCGAACGAAGACTCCTGCACACACCTCTTCATGTGCAAAGTAATAGCAATGGTGGGTAAGGATATCCAAGTACAGGTTAGATGGATGCACAAGAAGCTCGAAAAAAGTCTTAGAATTTGGTTGGATGACAAGTAGGCTCACCATTTCAAAGCGTTCCCAAGTTCATTGGTTAACAACATATGGTGGGATCGAAACACTTTTACTTTTAAAAACGAATTCATTCCTCCTGAGATTTGTACATCCCTTATCACCAATGTTTCAAAGGAATATATGGTAAAGAATAAGATAAAAAAATATGCATGTTCCTACCATTCGAGTGATCCGAAAAATCCTTAGATGCTAGTTATTTTAGCTACATATAAACATATACTTGATCTTTGAAATAATAATGATCGCTTGACTGATTGCAATTTACATGTGAAGTACTTATCTAACCATATACACTTTAATGATAAAATGACTTGCAACTAATTGAGCATAATAGAACAACAATAATGAAAATCACATACACAAGTAGGATAATGGAGTTCACCCAATTTGGGCTACCTCTCTAGGTCCACTTCCAATATAGACCTTCTTTATTAATGCTCAAATTATTTCATTTTGCAATGACATTTTTACATGTTTCTCAAATGTAGAAATAGAATGCACTATTGGATTCCTTGCAAAAAAACGTGCAAAATGAGTATAAAGTAAAGTTCTTGAAATTTCGTTAAGGGACCTCTCGGCATGCTTTACAATGTAGCCTCAAAACTTAGGTACCCTTGGGCATGAATTACGAGACTACCTCTACATTAATGTGTGTGTACAACCTTGGTCCACTTGCCCATTAAATAGGACGCAGACCCTTAACTGACCTCTAAAATTCATGGTTGACTTTAATTATAGTTTGGAAGGTTCCATAACCAAACCCACGCTTTAGGAAGATTGGTTAAGTCATTGGTCTATTTTAGCAGAGGTTGGGGGTTCTATTCCCCTTGATCCTCTCTTGGCATATTTGTTAGTTGGTTATATGGTTATAGTATAACTATGTACTATATATATATATAGTGTATTGTTTTAAAACCCATCGGATTTCGTTAATATCTTTCGCGGACATAGCATGGATATATGGTGTACAATAAACCAAAGGCTAGGGTCGAGGGATTAGGCACTTGGCCCTTTTTTCAATGTTTCATAGAAACTTGTGCAGGAGATCTAGATAAAGCAAGTACAAACAAATCTTATCAAGAAAGGAAGAGAGATTCAATATGGAAGAATGAGAAAATATATTCACACTACTCCAATGAGTTGATCAATGAATGATGATTGATACAATGATGATCAATATGATACAATGAATGAGTGGAATACACTCATATATAGGACATAACATTCCATAATTAAGGAAAACAATCAAGCAGTTAGCTTTCCTTAGGAATGCATTCATGCATAATAGTGATGATCAAAATAGAAAGTCCTAAAATATAACTAGTTAGTTAACTCCCACTGAACTAGTGTGTTGAAAATAGAAATTTCCCCAACACCCCCTCGGCACATCACTATGGAGTAAAAAATGAGTCCTGACAACTAGGCCATATTAGGTACTCATGTACAATGCAACTAATGAACACTAAATAAAAATGAGGAAAGAGGGAAAACCATGTGGGAAAAAAAACCCCCCTCAAAAGAAAATGCATCAAAAGAAGAAAAGGCAGCTACTAGGAAACATGTTTCTCAAATGCATAAATAGAATGCACTATTGGATTCCTTGAAAACAATCGTGGAAAATGAGTATAAAGTTCTCAAAATTCCATTAAGGGACCTCTCGGCATGCTTTACGATGTAGCCTCAAAATTTAGGTACCCTTGGAATGAATTATGAGACTACCTCTACATTAATGTGTGTGTACAACCTTGGTCCACATGCCCATTAAATAGGATGTAGACCCTTAACTGACCTCTAAAATTCATGGTCGAATTTAATTATAGTTTGGAGGATTTCATAACCAAACCCAGGCTTTAGGCAGATTGGTTAAGTTGTCGGTCTATTTTAGCGGAGGTCGGGGGTTCTATTCCCCGTGATCCTCTCTTGGCATATTCGTTAGTTGGTTATATGGTTATAGTATAACTATGTACTATATATATGTGGTGTATTGTTTTAAAACCCGTCGGATTTCGTTAATCTCTTCTACGGACATAACATGATTTTATGGTGTACAATAAACCAAAGGCTAGGATTGAGGGCTTAGTCACTTGGCCCCTTTTTCAATGTTTCATAGAAACTTGTGCAAGAGATCTAGATAGAGCAAGTAGAAACAAATCTTATCAAGAAAGGAAGAGAGATTCAATATGGAAGAATGAGAAAATATATTCACACTACTCCAATGAGTTGATCAATGAATGATTATTGATACAGTGATGATCAATATGATACAATGAATGAGTGGAATACACTCATATATAGAACATAACATTCCATAATTAAGGAAAACAATCAAGCAGTTAGCTTTCCTTCGGAATGAATTCATGCATAATAGTGATGATTAAAATAGAAAGTCCTAAAATATAACCAGATAGTTAACTCCCACTGAACTAGTGTGTTGAAAATAAAAATTTCTCCAACACCCCCCCTAAACATCACTATGGAGTAAAAAATGAGTCCTGACGACTAGGCCATATTAGGTACTCATGTACAATGCAACTAATGAACACTGAATAAAAATGAGGAAAGAGGGAAAACCATGTGGGAACAAAACCCCCCCTCAAAATAAAATGTATCAAAAGAAGAAAATGTAGTTTCTAGGAAACTATGTTCTTCACTCCAAGATGATCCCGCAAAGTCTAAAAACATTTCTCACTAAAATTATTTGTGAAGATGTAGAAATATTTATGGATCTAATGAAGTCCGTTGGCAACTTGTTTAGACTTGTACCTCTTTATCCTGTGGACCCATCTACACCTGAAAATATTCCTTTCTGGTGGATGTGGAACCAGATCCCAAGTTCGATTCTCTAGGAGTGAGTTATACTCCTCATGCATGGTTGCTTGGCATAATGGATTTCCCATATCCTTACTGTAGGTATGTGGATCTGAAGATTGAACCATATAGAAATGCATGGGCATCGTAGGTTCAGAAGTTGAAAGTACATGAGAAGGCTCCTCATGCTGAGACCTAGTCCTCCTCAAATCCAATGGATTCCTTACAAGGATACATGTTGCCTGAAGTGTGAATTGTTCCTTCTTGTGCATCTACTGAATCTTTGGCACTGGATTCTTATTTTGTTGTATTTCTTGCTTATTTCCATGTACAAAATCTAAGTGTATGGAATCATCTCTGATGTTTGAAACTAATGGAATCAAAATAGTATCTGCATGTTGCCCTGGAGGTGCATGCAAAGTAATCTACTTATCTATAGGTAGAAAAGAGGAGTCACCTTCAGCAAACTTGGTGAATTTTTACAACCTTGAATTTTGATCCACCTCACCAATTTCAATGATGGAATTGTCATGTATGTCAAGTACAGAAACTGAATCTGATGTAAAATCAACCTTTTTACCTTTCTGAGTGATCTGATAAACTGAGAGCAGATTCATAGAAATCTTTGACACATGTAAAACATTCTCAAAACTGCCATTATGGAGTTCCACTATCCCCTCTCCTACTACTGCTACTAGAGTATCACCCCCCATTAGAATAGGGGGTCATGAGCATGAGCTCAAAGAAGTAAAAACTTCCTCTTTTGTTTCCATATGATGTGATGCACTAGAATCTATAATCCATTTATCGGATGAGGAATTAATTGCAACAAGAGCATGATGATTAACTTTCTAAAGAGCAGAATATTCTTCCTTTTGCTTCTTAACTCCTTCTAGAATGAAGTTTCCAAGGTTGTTTTGTTGAAGTACATGTGCCATAATATCAATTTTCTTCTTCATGCATGTGGATTCTTCATGATTTGGTTTATCACAATAAGTGCATTACTTTCCCTTCTTCTTCTTCTTGGAATGTGAAGAGGCTTTGAAACCTAAAGAGTTGTTGAAGGGTTTGGAATATCCCTCCTTCTTGTTATGTTTCTCCTTTTCGTTTTGTTTGGATGATCATTTTCCATCATGCATGGTGAGTGCATGTGATTTGGGATCCCTGATTAAGCCCATTTGAATGATTTTTTCCTACTCATGTGTGAGAGAATCAATGGATTGATCCATGGTAGGAATCTTCCAATTTGTTCCCATGAGAATATGCCAGAATGGAAAGTGGAGACATAGACAACATATTCTAATCCTAACTTAGCCAATATTGTTAGAATAAGTTGGTCCACTTATTTAGATTTATCAATACCACACGATGTCAAACTCAATATCAAATATTTAAACTTGGTAAATAAATCTTTTATATTATCAAAACTTTTAGGATCCAAGGTATTCAACTCTACCTCAAGCATATGACCTCTCATCTGATCCCACTTTCCAAAGAGACTTTCCAAGGTGGCCCAGATTGTGTTTGGAGTCTTGCATGCGACAACATGAAACCATAAATCAGTTGAAATCAATTCAACAAGAAGTCTTGTGGCCTCATCCTTTTGGTTCGTCCATCTCATCTTCTCAATTGCTAATGTAGGTTTTGTTTATGTCTCCATCGTCAAATTGTACGGTCCTAGGTATCCTAAAATCCATCTCTCCCACTATGTCTGAGAACCCCTAAAATTTACCCTCAATATACAAGTGAAAACCTGAGAAATCATTGCAGAAAGAACACATCAAATGGAAAATTTGTATCAATTTCAGGAGGCAATCTTCTAGCTTCCTTTTTGAGAAAACGATGAGGAATTTCACCAAACGATTGAAAACCCACTTTCATAATGGGTCAATTTACTTCTCTAGTGAGACGTTTCCAAAGAAAGTTAATATTTTTGGATAAATCATTGTATAAAGGTATGACTATAGATTCATATCATTTTCGGGAGGTGATCTTTCGGCTTCCTTTCTGAGAAAATGGTGAGGAATTTCGCCAAACGGTTGAAAACCCACTTGCATAATGGGTCAATTTACTTCTCACATGGTTCGTTTCCTTAGAAAGTTAATATTTTGGGAGAAATCACTGCATAAAGATACGACCACGGATTTTGCTTGTCGAAACTCTAATTTTCCTTATTCTTTGGCTTGTCTTGCTTGCTCCATGTAGCTTAGCTCTGATACCATGTCAATGTTTCATAGAAACCTGCACATGAGATATAGCTAAAGCAAGTACAAACAAATCTTATCAAGAAAGGAAGAGAGATTCAATATGGAAGAATGAGAAAATATATTCACACTACTCCAAAGAACTGATCAATGAATGATGATTGATACAATGATGATCAATATGATATAATGAATGAGTGGAATACAATCATATATAGGACATAACATTCCATAATTAAGAAAAGCAATCAAGCAGATAGCTTTCCTTAGGAATGCATGCATGCATAATAGTGATGGTCGAAATAGAAAGTCGTAAAATAGAACTAGTCAGTTAACTCCCACTGAACTAGTGTGTCGAAAATAGAAATTTCTCCAACACCTTTTTTCGCCCATCCAAATCCTAATACAGATTTAAATATTTTTTGCAATGTATAGTGTTAAGTAACATTATGGTGGCGCGATGGTAGTGGAGGCTTTATAGAGATTAAGGAGGTCATGGGTTCAACCCCCGTTGACTCCATAATTTTGATTAACACTAACCATTATTGGCCAATGGGAGGTCGTTACATGGCAGACTCTCATTAGCTTATCCTTTCCACGTGTCATCATATGAATTGTCCACTTGGATTGCACAGATGTTAATTCACCTGCCAACTCATCTTCCCAGTCAACATATAGTTGGCCCACGTGGCACCTTGGGTTGTGGCCATGTCATCTGTATGGTCATGCCACATGTCACCCTTGCAGTGGTGACATGTGTCACCCTTTTTCCCCTTTGACTTTTGAATTTGACCTGTTTGAATGGAACTTTGATCACTCATAATTTTTTCATAGGAACTATGTTTGACTTGTCATTTGCACCATTAAAAATCTGATGGTGAGCTCTACACATTGATGCTATTTTCAAGAGAATTTGGGATGGTCAAATTTTGGGCATTTTTGAACCATTATGGACCTATGTGGATGTTATGGATCCTCTTGGACCTCTATTAGCATTCTCGGATCCGCCTGGATCATTCCTCCCCATTGGAAGCCTTTTGGACCACTAAATTTTTGTATTACTTAGCAACTAAGCGAGGGTAGAGTTCCCTCACCCTTTCGATCTCCGTCCATTTTTCTTTGCTTGTTTTTAACCCTTTAAGAACAAATCAAAGATATTCCACATCATCTCCTTGTGAAGTCCTAATTCTTCTGTCAAGAATAACATCTTCCAGTAGCTCGTCCAAATATTCTAGAGTAAAATCATCAAATGCTAGAACCTGAATACTTTTAGCTTCATCCATAATCATAGGAGGCTCATAAAGATTCAAATTCTTAACATTTACCACTGAATACATTGGCATATAGGCTGGTAGATCTAAACGAAAGTTATTCATACCAATCTTTTCCAAGATCCTTAATAGACCATACCGGATTGGCCTTAACCGTTTACCTTCACCTTTCATTCTATCATTGTTGATATGTAACCATACTTGATCACCGACTTTAAATTGATGATCAACCTGATGTTTATCATGCCTTTCCTTATACTTGGCTTGGATCTTCTCCAATTGTTCTTGTACTACTTGATGTACCTATTGAATCTTTTGAATGAACCTTTTAACTTTATCTGTATCATCATATCCATCTTCTTTGTTGGCTTATCCAAAAGCAAATTCCATAGGTGACTTAGGAAATTACCCCAAACAAACTTCAAAAGGAGTTTTCTGAGTAGACGAATGCATGGCATGATTATAGGCATGTTGTATATAAGGAAATTGTTCATCCCATAACTTAGGATGCTTGTTGCAGTATCCTCGAAGTATGTGCACCATTTTTATGTTTACCAGCTCTAATTTTCCATCTATCTGTGGATGGAAAGTTGTGCTCTTCTTCAACTTTTTGTCCATTAGCTCCCATAAATGAGACCAAAACTTTCCCAAAAAGTGAGAGTCTCCATATGATATTATAGATGTAGGAAGTCCAAAATGAACCCATACATTAGCAAATATCATATGGTTTGTTTGTTCAATTGTGACATGTTTCTTGCATGCAATCAAAATACACATCTTGTTGAATCTATCCACCACGGCATATGGATAATCATGACATGTTCTGGACACCGACAAACCCCCTACAAATTCCATGGAGATACTTTCCCATGGTTGAGAAGGTATTGGAAGTGGCATATATAACCCTATATTTTTGTTGCTAGGCTTTCTTGTGGCAAACATAACACACCCTTTGAGATACTTGGAAATTGCTTCATTCATTCAAGGCCAATAGAAATACCTTTGTAATTGTGCATCTATCTTACCAACCCCGAAATGACCAGAGATGAGAGATGTATGAGCTTCTTTGATTACATTCACTCTTTCAACTCTTGGTATACATAGTTTTCCAAGATGATATAACAAACTATCATTCATATAATAATTTGACTTTTGATTTCCATGAGTTAATGTAGCATATACTTCTTTAAAATCATCATCCCTAGCATATTGTTCTGCATAACTTTCATGAGCTAAAGGATTATACCTGAGTATTTTGGATGCATTAATTACTGGTCTTGACAACATACATGCAACCTTGTTATGAATACCCTTCTTATACTTGATTACCAAATGAAATTGTTGTAGAAAACCCATCCACCTGAAGTTTCATGACTATTGTAGCTTGGACTATGACTGAAAATACTGTAATGGTTGATGATTGGTATGAATTATTGTCTCCTTTTTCTCCTTTTTTAGAAGCCATCTTATGTCTTCAAAATATTCTTCCAATTTCATACTTATAATTTGCAAGTTTTCCTTTACCAAGTTTGAGTTCAGCTATTGTAAACATTCACTCGCAAACACTTGTCAAACCTGCTCAGGTACCAACTTGATCGGAAAAATCCTTAGATGCTGATTATTTTAAATACACATAACCATATACTTGATCTTCGAAATAGTAATGATCGCTTGACTAATTTCAATTTACATGTGAAGTACTTATCTAACCATATACACTTTAATGATAAAATGACTTGCAAATAATTGAGCACAATAGAACAACAATAATGAAAATCACATACACAAGTACGATAATGGAGTTCACCCAATTTGAGCTACCTCTCTGGGTTCGCTACCAATAGATACCCTCTTTATTAATGCTCAAATGCTTGCATTTTACAATGACATTTTTGCATGTTGTTCAAATGAAGAAACAAAGTCCACCATTGGATTCCTTACGAAAAAACATGCAAAATGAGTATAGAATTCTTGAAATTTCTCTAAGGGACCTCTCGACACACTTTACGGTGTAGCCTCAAAACTTGCGTACCCTCAGTCACAAATTATGAGACAACCTTTGCATTAATGTGTGTGTACAACCTTGGTCTGTGCACCCATTAAATATGGCACGGGCCCTTAACTGACCTCTGAAATTTGTGGTCGGCTTTAATTATAGTTTGGCAGGTTCCATAACCAAACCCACACTTTAGACGAATTGGATAAGTCATCGATCTATTTTAGCGGAGGTCAGGCATTCTATTCCCCGTGATCCTCTCTTGGAATATTCGTTAGTTGGTTATATGGTTATAGTATAACCATACACTATATATATATGGTGTATTGTTTTAAAACCCGTCGCATTTCATTAATCCCTTCCGCAGACATAGCATGGTTATATGGTGTACAATAAACCAAAGGCCACAGTCAAGGACGAAGGCCCTCAACCCTTTTTCCTCACATCCAAATCCTAATACAGATTTAAATAAGTTTTTCAACCTATAATGTTAATTAACACTACGATGGCGCGATGGCAGTGGAGGTTGTGTAGAGATTATGGAGGTCGCGGATTTGACCCTCGTCGACTCCATAATTTGATTAATACTAACCATTACTGGTCAATGGGAGGTGACCACATGGCGACCTCTCATTGGCTCATCCTTGTCATGTGTCATCATTTACTTGTCCACTTGGATTGCATAGATGATGAGTCGCCTGCCAACTCATCTGCCCAGTCGATGTATGGTCGGCCCATGTGGCACCTTGGGGTGTAGACACGTCATTTGTATGGTCGTGCCACGTGTCACCCTTGCAGTGGTGACAAGCGTTTCCCTTTTCCCCTTTGACTTTTGACTTTGACCTATTTGATTGGAACGTTGACCACTCATGACTTTTGCATACGAACTTTGTTTGACTTGTTGTTTGTGCCATTATAAAGCTGACGACAAGCTCCACGCATGGATGATGTTTTCGAGAGAATTTGAGATGGTCAAATTTTGAGCATTTCTGAACCATTCTGGACCTCTGTGGATGTTATGGATCCTCGTGGACCTCTGTGGATTTTCTTGGATCCTCCTGGATCATCGAATCTGCTCCAGTCTATTCCTTGGGGATATTTTGACGAAGCAAGCCAGGGGCATCCACCCCATTTTGGGGGTTGGAGTCGTGTTCTTCTTAAACCAAATTCACTATTTTCACTTTCATTATGCCCCTGGCATAGGCTCAAATAATCAAGCTAAATTCATAGCCCTCATAACTATGTTATTTGTAACACAAGAGAAAGGAATAAAAAAACTTTAGTTGTAACACAAGAGAAAGGAATAAAAAAACTTTAGATATTGAGATTTCCCAAGTTTGATGTAGATTAGGCCTGTAAGAAGGAAAAATTGGAGAATGTAGGATTTGGTCCATTACTTCATAACTTTGAATACCATATAAACTCCTTTGAGTGGCTCTCTTTCCATCACATTTTTAGGGAACTAAACACAACAACAAATAGCTTGTCCAATGAAGCCTTGCAACTACCGAAATGAGCCTTTGGCTACTATAAATTTGTGGATGGTGTGGAAATACCGAAATGAGCCTTTGGCTACTATAAATTTGTGGATGGTGTGGAAATGAAACCAATGGAATTCCAGCATAATATATCCAGTCTTGGCATATTTGGCGTATGTTTTTGTTGATTATGTTCGTCTGTAGTACATTGTGTCTTGTTTTTGGACGTAAGATTAAACCTATTATGACGAGTAATACTTTTGCTCAATAACAATAGACTCTTATGAGTGGCTTGTTTCTTTTTGAACGAATCTGACAT
>ML786361.1:112647-124032 GCA_009831015.1 Picea engelmannii | reverse complement strand
TTAAGTTATGTCTGGTATATCTTTATTATATCTTCGGTACGAAGATATCCTAGTTAAATTAATTTGTATTTTTATTAATTAGATGTATACTAAGAAATTGTAAAAAGTTTTTAAGAGTAGGTTAATATTATGAATTCATTATTAAATTGTATATTGAATTTTTTCAATATTTTACTAACTTTATTGATATTAAAATATTTTTAATATTTTTATTTTGCAAAATTTAATCAACGTTTAAGATTATAATAACACGGTTTTCGAATAACATCGTTATAATTTTTAATAAATTTTAAAAATAAAATATATTAACTTATTCATCTTATAATAATATATTTTTTTGTCTTCAAAAATAATTTTTAATTATTTAAAAAAAAAAATCTTCATAAACAATATACAATTTCGTTTGAACATGTGACCTCTTAAAAGGAAACACATGTTCTTAACCATTAGACCCACTATTAATATCTATCTAATAATCATAATACTTTAACATTGTGCAACTCTAAATCTCTATTAATATCTATCTAATAATCATAACATTTTAACATGATGCATCCCTGAATCGATTCAGAAGAGAGCTTTACTACCTTAACAATCGATTATTGGGAAATAGATTTATCCATAAATATTGGATGATTGACTATGATTCCACAAAGTCTAATTATTCAATGTATGTAAGAAGTACACACTTATGATAGAGACATCAAATCAAATACACCCTCATGTGTTTATTAGATACTTAAAAACTAAATTTAAATGATCTTTTCACTTTATTGATTGATAAAGATACTAAGTTTACATGAGGTGTATTGCTTTATTATTTTTAATTTTACAAAACAATAATATTCTCCAATCATATGCTTGCAATGCGTTGATTTCCATGGTGTTCTAATCTTTATAAAGAAAAGAAAAGCACCCTTCATCTTGCTTTGCCTCGAAAAGAAGAGAATTCTTCTTCAAAAGACACACAGAAAAGAAATAATGGCAGCCTTCTTTTCTAGAAGACTCCTTGATGAAGAGGCAAAGTTTCCATGTGCTTTTGTTGTGTAAGAAAGAATGAGTTAAATATAATCAACAACCTAGAGAGCAAGTGTTCTTTATATTCAAAGTTAGCCTAGACAGAAGCAACACATGGAATTTACTCTTAAGAAAAGCACTGTGGGATGTGAAAGTCAACTTTAACAGAGAAGATAGATGAATGTCTAACACCAACCCCTTGGAATCATAAACAAAACAAATATGTGGATTTTTAAAACATGTCTATGAAGAGGCTAGTTGTAATAATAATGGCCCAACAACTTTGGTTGTTAAGTCTCATTGGTTGTACATGTAACTATTGGGCTATTTATTAGTTATAGTAATGTTTAATAGGCAAAGCAACCAAAAGAAGTGGGTGATAGGATTGAATATACTTTATGGAATCCATAAACCATTGTATTTGGGACTTTGTGGGTGATACATTTATTAAAATGATGGATTATTAAAATTAGTTAAAAATTTGTTTAAATTTTAATTAATAATAAAATATTTTATAAATGGTATTATGTTTATTATTAGTAAATTTTTTAGGTGTAAAATGTATGTCATTATAATGTTAATAATTTAAGTTTATTTTGTTTTTAATTGCAGTAATAATTTTAAAGGATGTGAAAATTATGGTTTTATGAGTAGGAAAGTCTAAATTATTATACTTAATTGTGGGTGAGATTACCATATAATGTATTTATTTCTAGCATTTCTAGGAAACTTTGTGCATTTAAGAGGGCCACAAGTCTAGGAGGACCATACGTTGCGATGAAATTAGGAAGGAAAGATAGCAAGAAAAGCATTGTAAATGGTAGGTGAAGATCTCAACTATTATGTCGACATTTGCATCTGTAGGCATTAATGCAAAAGGAGCCATGTCTCTTTTATCTTTAAAAAATTTAGATGCTTCCAATGTAGTTGTGATTCAATTGATATTACTAGTGCACGAGCACATTTGTAGGAAAAACCCATTGGGTGAATCTAGTTCACACGATTTATTTAAGGTCAAGCTATTAAATATAATTTTTATCCAAGGTAGATTGTTTCTTGCCTAATGACTTATATAATTTTTATCCAAGGTAGATTGTTTCTTGCCTAATGACTTAAGAACAATTTACAAAATCCCCTTCTTTCATTGATTTTTTTTTTTTTTAATTACGATTGTTTTATATCATTTGTTTTCTTAATTTGAATAAAATTAACGTAATAAAGAGTTTAAACAACAAAATACATCAAACTTTCCATACATTTTTTATATTTTTTCATGTAATAATTTAAATCTTGGAGGAGGCATAAGCTAGAATTAACTTCACACTAGACATGCATTTTTTTATATAATTTCAATGAATTATAGCTTAAAACGTGGAGGAGGCATAAGTTCATCTCTGAACACGAGCCCTCTCCAACCTGTTCCAGCTGAAACCCGGTTCACAGCTACTGTGGAGGCATCAGGATCCTCTCATTGGCTTGATAGACATACTTTTATCGGTTCTTTGACTCACATAATAGCTGTCGCCATGATTAGAGTTTCTTTTGTCCTTTAGCTCATTGGCCATTACCGTCACTGGTCTGGTCCCGGTTTACCCTCTCCCCCTGCCGACCACTTGATATTTTTACCTTATCTTTGACTTTACAGACCGACATAACTATTTTCGAGATCCATCTATGAGCGTGCAGGCCTGATTTATCTGGCCACTTTTACTGATCCCTTTCAAGGACCTTGTACCTTCTTTTTTACTACATCCCTGACAGGCACTCTTCATCTTTCCCATTGGCCCGCATTTGCTCTGTCACTCACCCAAGTGGTAAGGAGGTGGACCACTTAGTTGTCCTTATGGATTCACTGACCAACCAACTGATGCACCCATCCGATGAGATCATCTGGGAACAGGAAGGCTTATTTGATAAAGTGGACACACTTGCAGCCAGGAATCCGCCCTTTCCCGCCAAGACCCCCCTTTCAAATGAGTTATTTACTTCAACAACAGATGACCCGATCAGTGCTTTACCTACACCTGGAGTACTATCTACTTCGCTCCATTCCTTACCTGTACACCCCACTGTCCAAGTCAAACACAAATCCACTCCCACAACTCAAAGAGCTCCCCCAGGTCGTAAGGTTTGGAAGGCCAAAAAAAAAATTTCCCGCCTTGTGCTGGGGGATGGAGTAGGTTTTGAAAATCTTTGCAAAATGTCCACTTTCTCCCTGGTGGGCCGAATCTCCTACAAGAGCTTATGCACCCAGAAGCTGGAGGACTGGATAAGCACGCACTGGGTGCCTCTCTTAGGATACGCTCCTGAAACTCTCTATCTTAAGAGAGGCTGGCTCGGATTTCTTTGCAAGACTCCTGAAGATGCTTCTCTTCTACTCTCATCATTTTGGGTCTATGATGGCAGCAGTCTCATGCTGAAGCGCTGGAGGCTGGATTTTAACCCGGACACAGACTACTTCCATCTTAGACATTTATGGGTTTTACTTCCAGGCCTCCCCCTTCACCTTTGGAACGAAGAGGCCTTCAGAGCGATTGGAGACACACTCAGAAAGTTTATATCTCTTGACACTAGTTTCTTGGACAGTCCCTTAAGGAAAGTGGGGAAAGTCCTGGTGGAGATGGACACATCTACAGGTTTGCCAGAAACCTTGGAGATCACTTGGAGAGGACGAAAGCTACAACAGTCCCTGGACTACCTCGGGATCCCCTTTCGCTGCAACTTCTGTCGAGAAATGGGTCACCTTCGTCGCTCTTGTCTGGGTAAGTCCACCCTTGACCACACTGAAGAAAGAGATCTTCTCCTTAACCCACCTGATTATTTGGATCCTGACCCCTCCCTCGACTTTTTGGAGGTGCCTCCCTCACCATCCTCGCGCACAGCTATAGGACAAACGGATTCTCCTCTACTCAAAGTTCTCCAGATATGCCCTTCCCTATACTCGACTCTTACTAATGCAGAAAAAATCACTTTACATAGTTTCCCTTGGATCTTTAATAGAGTTTCAGACCCGACTCCCTTCCGGGAAGATTCGCCACATCTTTCTCCCGACATCCTTCCACATACCTCGGCCGCCCCTCCACCGATCCCTTCATCGACCAAGCTGCCTATCTCTCCCCCCTCTGTTGTTGATCCAGAAGCTCTACCCATGGATCCCCCAAGCTTTGGACAGACGGAAGATGTGGACCCAAACCTTTTAGAAGTGTTGGCCTCCTTGACCACACCTAGTTTCTTCCCGGATAAAGATCCACAACTGGCTATTTACAGGGGCAAAGAACACATCCGCCCCAGTGTTGAGGCTGGAAGTTCATCCTCCCTGGGGCTGGTAAAAGTTGAAAAAGCTATAGCGTGTTCGAGAGGCATTGGCACATAACTCTCCCCGCTTCAGACGAGAAGCTCCAGAAAACAAAAGGAACTCCAGAACTCCGTTCAAAGTGCTCCAGATCTCTCGCTACAGGAAGGAAAGGCCCTTAGAGCAATGAAGGCCTTGGCACGCTCAAAATAATGATAGTCCTCTCCCTGAATATTCGAGGGATCGGAGGCACTCTCAAGGTTGCCTCCTTCAGAAGACTCCTGGAGCGTACAAAGCCGGACATTATCTTCTTGCAAGAAAAGCTTACTGATGCACAGAAATCCAGAGATTTTGTGTTTCATTTTCGTCCTACTTGGTACACTGTGGCCGTTAGCTCCGTTGGAAAATCTGGTGGTTTACTGGTGGCTTGGTAGCCAAGTATTTTTGACCTGAGCCCCTCTTTGACTACTGGAGGCATCCTTTGTATGGGACATTGCCTTGCTTCTTCTCAAGAAATTGTGTTTCTGAATATTTACGGCCCCTGCACGGACCGAAAGAGATTCTGGTCGCATTTGGATGACAACGGTATTCTCTCCATTCCATCACTCATTGTTGGTGGAGACCTCAATATCATCCTATCTGCCACAGAGAATTGGGGAGGCAGCTATGTACCGGGGGCTACCGAAGATTTCTACAGGAATATTTTTGTCACTAACAAGCTGACTGATATTTTACCAGCTCAGCTTGTCCCCACTTGGAGAAATGGCCGATCGGGACCGGATGCCATTGCCAGAAGGTTAGACAGATTTCTTGTTGCTGAAGAGTATTTGTCATCTACTGTATTTTCGACCTCGAGGGTTGAGCACCCCTACTTCTCCTATCACGCTCCCATACTTTTACAGCTGAGACCACCAGACCGTATATGCTCATCCCCTTTCAAATTCAATCATAATTGGATCTTGGAGACAGAATACAATCAATTGGTTACTACAGTTTGGAGCGATCCCTGTTTTAACACGGAAGAAAATTCTCAACGACGCCTGGCATGGAAATTGAAAGTCTTAAAGGACTACACCAGATCGTGGTTTCATACAAAGAAAAAAGAGGAACAGGCCTGACTTGTCACGCTGGAGATTGGGATTATACAATCTATCAAAAAATCATCTATTTTTGCATTATCTACAGAGGAGGCAGATGAACTGAAGTCGCTAGAGTCTAACAGGAATTCTATTCTTTGCTCACAGGAAAACGCTTGGAGGCTCCAAAGCAGAGCCACTTGGCTTAAATGTGGAGATTCCAACTCAAAGTTTTTTCATAAGGTAGCGAGTTACAACAGACTTAAAAAGAGTATATGGTCTATAAAAAATGTCGGGGAGGAAGTCATTCGTGGACAGGAGGCGATAAAGGCAGAAGCGGTCTGTTACTTCAAACACCTTTACAGTGCACATAACAGTCTCAACCTCCAGGAAAAGTGCTATACTGCCAATCTATACCCCTCGGTTGTTTCTGAAGAGGAAGTTGTCTCCCTTTACGCTCCAGTTACCTTGTCGGAGATAAAAAACATTCTACACAATTTCAAGAAAGACAGGAGCCCTGGGCCTGACGGCTGGACGTCAGAATTCTTCCTCCATTTCTTCGACCTAGTGGGAGAGGACTTACTCCAGATGGTAGAAGATTCACGCTTAAAAGGTAAGGTAATTGGGAGCCTCAACTCCACTTTTTTGGTCTTAATCCCGAAGCAACATCTCTCACTTGCCTTCAGTGACTTCCGGCCAATTTCACTCTGCAATCTAGTTTACAAGATTATTTCCAAAGTGATCTCTAATAGAATTAAGCCCTTTCTACAAAGGTGTATCTCAGCAGAGCAGCTGGGATTCTTAAAAGGCCAAAGAATCCAATATGCTATTGCTACCTCTCACGAGTGCATACATACCATCAAGCAAAAAAATTTAAAAGCACTCGTCTTGAAGTTAGATATCCAAAAAGCCTTCGATAATATCGACTGGGAGTTTCTAAGATTAATTCTATTTTCTGTGGGATTTGGAGAAAAGTTCAGTCAATGGATACTTTCTTGTGTTACTAATGCCAACATTGCGGTTTTAATCAATGGTGATCCTTCTTGCTTCTTCAAGAGTGAAAGGGGCCTCCGTCAGGGGTGCCCACTATCCCCCTTTCTTTTTATCCTGATCATGGAAGGACTCAGCCTCCTTCTCGCCAAAAGAGTCGAAGATCACCATCTCTCGGGCTTAAAGTTCTCCAATTGCATTAATCTAGTTCACCTTATGTTTTGTGATGATGTGCTTATTCTTTTGAAAGCGGACCAGGGGGAATGGCTAGTCTTAAAATAAACACTACAACTCTTCTGTCAAGCCTCGGGTCTGTCCCTAAATTTCACTAAATCCACAGTTCACTATTGGGCCATTACAGATTCAGAATTACAGCACCTAAAGGGAACCATACCCCTACCTTTCTATAATCTAAGTGAAGGTTTCTCCTATCTTGGTTTCCATCTCAAACTGGGATCTTCTACACCATGCGACTGGCAGTGGCTTGTGGCACTTTTTGAAAAAAAAATCGGCTTCTGGTGCAATAAATGGCTGTCGATTGGGGGTCGCTATATCCTGGTCATGTCGGTTTTGGAAGGCCTAGCCGTCTACTGGATGTCACTGGAGCGGTTACCTGCAAAGATTATTTCGATCCTTCATAGGCTCACTTTCAATTTCTTATGGAATGACCATGCTTGCAAACGTCGATTTCACCTTTGCAGTTGGCAAGAGCTTTCCAAGCCTCGGAAGATAGGGGGCTGGGGGTTAAATCTTCTCTCCACCTTCAATCAAGCTCTCCTGGCCATCTCCTTCTGGAGAGCACTCACCCACAATAGAATTTGGAGCCAACTTATTAAAGAAAAGTATTTGGGTTCCCTATCCCTCCATGACTGGACAAGAAAGCCGACTCTCATACAGCAATGGGTTTCTCCTCTCTGGAAAGGAATGGTCGCGTCCTCCCAGGTAATTCTCCACTGGTTACGGTGGAAACCTGGTAAGGGGACAAACATTCACATTGGACGGGATATGATTCTTGGTCTGGGTGACCATTCAATCCTCTCTCCTATGCTGTGCACGTGGCTTGAGGCGTAGAATTGCACTTACCTGGCCTAAGTTAAAATTCCGACCGGTGCCTTATCCCTCCTGGATGACTGGTTGGACAGTGGATCCCTGTCCCTTGATGGTTCGTTGGCCTTAGAGTGGAGCCGCTACACATCGGACCTCAAAGGTGTCGGGATCTCACTCACCGATAAACCTGATCTTTTGTTGTGGGTCGGGGGAGATGCCACGGGCTCCATCACTATTAAAAATATTTATGACGCCTTCCTTCATCAGATGAGGCTGGAGGTAGACCACTCATGGATTCGTCACATTTGGAAATGGCAGGTCCAGCTTAAACTAAAGCTCTTTATCTGGCTGACGGGTAGAGGGAAAATTCTTACCTGGGAGGCTCTCAGACATAGAGGTTGGGAGGGCCCTGGCATGTGCCCGCTCTGTAAACATGCTTCTGAAGATGTGCATCATCTCATGGTTCATTGTGATTTTACGAAGGAAGTTTGGCTTCATTTGATCAAGTCCCTCTCTCTATCTATGGTCTGGGGAGGTCACACATTCACGGCCTACTTTGCTGACTGGAACACACAAAAGTCAGCCCCCCCAAGCTTAGTTGTTCACATCTGCTGGCAGATATGGAAAGAGAGGAATTTTGCGATCTTCGAAGACCATCCTCCTTCTATACAGGCGATATTACACAGAGTTTGGGCCTCTTTTCATTGGCAACCCCCCTCGAACAAGTCTTTTGCTCCAAAGACTTGTGAGATCTCTTTTACAGATGGATACACACTGGCGTGCTTCGATGGAGCTGCTGCATCCACTGGCCTATGCTGCGGGGCAGGTGGATTTTTCAAAACACATCCAAAGAGAACTACAAATTGGTACTTAAACTGTGGGGAGGGCACGAATACTAAAGCTGAGCTTTTGGGATTGTGGACATCCCTCGCCCTCGCCTCTCTTTGGTCGCTCGATCACCTACTAGTCCTTGGAGACTCGCGAATCATTATTGATTGGATCAACAATAAGTGTAAGCTCCACTCAGTCCATATAGAAGGCTGGATGGATAAAACACAGCTACTCTCAAAGCATTTCATGGACGTTAAGTTCCGGCATTTCTCCAGAATGCACAACAAGGAGGTGGATGCACTATCTAAAAGGGCCCTCAGCGGTGAGGTGGGGAGACTATCAATTTTCCATTGTGAGAATGGATTTGAAATTCCCATCTCCTATATAAATCTGTTCGAATGAGGTGGGCGAGAGCTTTGAACTTGCATTGTATTCTCTTTATGAAGCCTGCTCCTTCCGTGGGTTGTTTAAGCTATCGAATCTCCCCTTCCGACTGTAATTTCACCACTGTCGGATCGGTGGCAGCTCTCTTTACAGCGTTGGGAATATCCCTCTGTTCGATTGAGGTGGGCGAGCACCCTGAAACTGCATTAGTTTACAATTCATATTGCCTGTTCCTTCCGTGGGTTGTTTAAGCATTCGATTCTCCCCTTCCAGATGTTCATTTTCCACTGTTTGATCGGCGGCAGCAAGTCCGTTACAGCGTTGGGAATATCCCCTTTGTCGCTCTGTTAACGAATCATTGGCGAGATTGCAGGTCCCATTTTCTCCTGATTATCAGCTCGACAGAGCTTGCTTTGTAAATGATTTATATTTTCAATATAATATCGAGTAATTTTTTCTTGGAAAAAAAAAGTTCATATTACCTTCACATTGGTTTTGGGACTATTTCCAACATAAAAATTCCATTCAACTTTTGATTTGATTCGATTTGATGGACACTTAGTATAATGCTTTATTAAAATGATTTCCATAATTTTGCATGTATTCTAATCTAAGTATGTGGTATAAAACAATATTTTTAACAACGCCTTCTACTACACGTGTCACCATTTACATTGAATGTTAGGTGGCAGTTGTATTCATTAACAAGTGCAGTTTTTGGTTGGTAGAATATTGGAACAATACAAAGATCCATCTTAAATCTGAATCAATTGTTCATCGAGGGGATCAAATCTCTCAAGGTAAAAATATTTTATCAATTGAGAAAAAATGAGGAAAGGTTTTCACTTCAAGGAATTTGATATGTCTTGATGCCTAATAGATCCAGAGTTGTGATGGATCTACACTAGTTGCAGTGTCGTGCAATTGCTTAGAAAATCAAAATTGAGTTTGATAATATATCTCATTATATAATCATTCCACAGTATGTGTTCATCATATATTTTCCTTTAACAATATGTGTTCATATATTGCCATTCATTGTATCCACATTTATTTTTTCATATTTGTGGGGATTTTATTTTTGTATTCTATTCTTATTCTAATCACATTCATTTTATTTTCCTTCTATTATTTTCAGTTTTTTGACATTATGTTTAGCGTATTTCTATTTCTATTCTATTCTATGTTGTTTGATATCAATATGTAATGTAATTCACCCCCACCTTTAACATACCGATATTGATACCTTCACCAAATAGTTGCTTAAATAGATGTAACTTGTTTGTTTTGAAGTGTATTATTGATGAATTCAATGCACTAAATAATTTTTCACTATATCATTGAAAAATGATGCATCAACACCTAGATGGGATGTTATAGGTCAACACAATACCCCCCGATGTGTTGGGTGGTTGTCGATAGTTAAACAATACAAGTAGTTTTGTGATGGAGATGGAGGCACAACACAGAGTGTCTGATGATGAATATGGATTGTCCTAATGTTACACATTATTTTCGTCATCACTATGATCGTTAATGATGTGAACCTATATGTTGCCTTTAGAGGGATCAGTGGCGTGAGTTCCTGAAGAGAGAAGGGAGAAGAACTTTTCCTGAGAACAGAAGTTGCATTTTCCTTTGTAAAAACCCTATAAAAAAAGGATGTTCGCAGGTTGCTATATAGGCAGGGTACGAGAATGCATGATTCTCGCAAGTTGCACTATAGCTGCGTTGTGAGAGGTTCGCAAGTTTATCTATAGGCAGGGTGCAAGAATGCTTACACGTGGGAAAAATGAGTGTTTTCTTGAATCTTCTAGAAGGAGAAACTTCCATAGTGAAGTGGCATCCGAATGGTTTGGATCTTACTCATTTTCATGATTTAGTGGGATCATCCTAACCTCCTCACCTTATCCTCTTCAGCTTATAAAAGGAGAGGAGCTCTCATGAAGAAAGTTAGCTTGGGAGCTTTTGGGATTGGCTAAGTTGGATTTGGCCTGGAATTATTGGCTTGGTTAGAGTGGTTTTGAGTTTTTCCTTTGTCAAGATAGATTGTGAATATTATCAGATATGTGCTCTCATAATTCTTAGAGTGAAAGTGTGTGGGGAACGAAGGATAGTGGGAAGGGACCTTACGACATCAAGGCCATGATTGTAATCTCTCTTTCACATTTAATATGATACAATAATATGATTCTTTCCTATAAAGCTTGTTGTGTTTTATTGTATGATTCCTTGATCACATACATAGGTTTATATTGAGTTTATGCTATTGTTGTCACTTTGGATGGTTGTGTTCTTTTGCAGGATCATCATTGTATGAGTGTCGGAACGGAGCTAGGATGGAAATGGCAAGAGGAAGCGACATTTAAACGGTATGTCATCTATCTCTCTTTAGTTAGTAAATTCAATATTTAAAACTTAAGGAAAGCGTCATGTTCTGGTGTGTTTTGTTCTAGATCTAGGTGGATCTAGGGAGATCAGTTAGTGTCCGCACCTACCGATTTATCCGATAACACCTAACAACGTACCAAGCACTTATACCTAGTCATGGAAATGACAATGCATATTATGAAAGGAAACATTATTGGTGTGTTTCAAGTTGAGCGAGAGGTTAACCAACACAAAACTATGGAAGGGTGTGGAAGGCATTTTGGCTAGCATGGAGAAGGCAATGATGGCGTTCATGGTCCTTGCCTCAATCATTTGAATTTCATGGTTAGTCTTCTCCCCCCAAGTATTCTTCTTTTG
>ML786361.1:81630-102950 GCA_009831015.1 Picea engelmannii | reverse complement strand
ATGTCTCTCAATATTATCTTTCAAAGATCTAAATTTATTATCAAGCATTGCTTCTAACTTACTTTGAAGTTTGGCTTCTCTCTCTTCTCTATGTTTTTCTAATGATTCTATGTATTCATGAAAAATATTTAGGGTTACTTTGCTAGGCATTCCTTTGTTAGATTTAGGTATTAGTAGTGAATTAGTCATATTGAAAAGAAAAATAAATAAATAAGAAACTTGTGTAATTGATTCACGGTAGGGTTTGAATAGTCACGAATGGTATTTAATCACCACAGATTTAACATTAGACATGAAGAATGCATTCACCTCAAAAATAATCACCCTAGTATGTATGGGAAGCAAATATAAATTTCACATGGTATGTATTCATCGTAGAGACAATATTCACCGTGATATTGAAATATTTTACTTAATAGGGTTATTGAATTAAATCATTTATTTATTTATGGTCGACATTGAATAGTTTTTTTGTTATTAATATTTTTTTGAATTCCACATGTCAACTCCAATTGGAGCATAAAAGGAAGTACACATATCCTTCATATTGAGTAGTGGGTGCTAGTTTTGATCCTTTCACCAGACCCATTCACCTCCAATTTTGACCTCAAAACCTCAAGTTTTCCCCATTTTCACCTAATTAATGGAAGAATGAGCATCAAATAAGGTAGCAAGTTGTTGTTTTGATATTAACTCTTATTTTTTCTTGTAAATGATATTAAGAGCTATTTCTACATCAAAATCGCCTGCAATCCAGCGATTACAGGAATTAACCTCGTTTTATGAGTTATTACATGAATTGAAGGTTAGCATACTTTGACTCACTCAAAGGGATAATTTCCACCTAGAGGCACTTAATTGATGTCAGGAGATGGTAATTTACCTATTTTACCATTCTCATGGCATTCGTCACTCGGTCGTCAATGCATGGTCAAATCCGATAGATAATTACAAGAAATTCTCAGAACCAACTGCAAATCTGCCAGCTTGGTCAAAGAATCAGCAACTTGATGCTCATGAGTGATGAATAAGGTTTAATCCGTCATAAGATCAAGGATTAAACTAAAATGATCAAGGAAAAGTTATGCTAGGCGCTAGAATGAAGATCTAAATGATATTCCTGTAATTAGTTTTGCAAAACATGGTGTAAATGAAAAGCACTTGAATTCCTTGAGATATGTATAAATATTAGAAAACATGGGATATTGAAGTTGATGAGATATTGAGATTATGATCCAAGACTTATATTGTAAATGTTGAATTGTGTTGAAGAGTTAATACAATGGAGCTTTGAATTTAGTTTATGAGTTAAATTTCTTACATAGTCTGATTTTTCTTTAACAACATATTCCAGGAGGCCTCCTTGGTATGTATTGTATTTCCATAGTTTTTTTAGAAGTAACGTTTATTAATTGTCTTCATTTCTTGTAGATTTACATGTGTTGTTACAATTTCCTGTAGATCAAGAAATTTTTTCAAATAGTTTACAGGAAATGTTACTTTGATTATGATGATTAATGATTGTTTCAGATATTGATGTTAAAGACAATCAATTACTTGAATGATATTTCATCTATTGTGCCATACCAACATTCATCACACAAATATATTTGGAGTTTGAACTGAGTCTGCAATTCCTTTCTAGTTTTCTTATTGGCACATTTCATTTCAGCATTGAATAGATTAAGTTTATTTTTAGTCAGCCTTTTCACTCATATTCAGAAATATCCCTCTCTAATTTCAGAGCCTAATTGACTAAAACAAAGTGAGTTTGCAAGTGAGCACACAGATCATTCACTTGTTCTGAGTCCCTACCAATTGACAGTCAAGTCTAAGTAACTGTTATCAAAGGAATTAATTTATGTTTGTGAGTCTGATACTTTATTATTTTGATTTCAATAGAATTTTTTAGGCAATCTCAAGATTAGTTATGCACATATTGTGTCTATGCCTCATAATTTTACCTACCTGGATTGATAGAAATTGTTGAGAAATCTAGACCACTAGATCAGCCCAACATTTTGGCACCATTTCCAGGGAGGCACTATAAGAATGAGTTTTGAAATTGCAAGATTTTTTTTTGTTTGCTTGGTTTTCATTTTTTTTTTTTCAATTTATGTTGTCAAATTCTTGTTTGCATTTTTTTTAGTTTTGATATGCACATTTTAGACATGGAGGAGTGAAAACAATAAGACGATAGGTAAGAACATGTGCATTCACTTTCGTGAGTATTCACAATTCCTCATAATGTGTATTTTGAATGCATAAACTAGTTAAGCCTAGGGATAGTAAAGGTAGGTTCATTAAATCAGAAAACAGAAAAAATAATAATAATAATAATAATAAAATAAATTCTCCAAAAAATAAACCTTAGAAAAGTAGAAACCAAAACCCCCCCTACAAAACCATCTACTAAACCTCCTTCACAACCATATAGTAAACCATCTACTAATCCACCTACTAAAACACCTACTTCATCATCTTCAAGACCATTTGTTAATTCATCTATCTGACCACCTATCAAGAGATCCATAAAACAACCCACCACTAACGTGCTTGCAAGTACTAAGAAGGATAGAAAGAAAGTAATTATTGTGGAAATCTTAAAGAAAACTAAAACATAAGATAATGTTGAACCATTAGAAGATCCAGAAGAAACACTAGAAGGTTGGAGTAAACAATTTTGGATCTTTTGAGAAAACCAGATGGTTGATGAAGAATCTCATGTTGGAGGAGGAGGTAGAATACCAAGAAGAGAAGGTAAAGATGAACAAGGACTAGGAGGTGGGGAAGAAATACAGAGAATACCAATATGAGAAGGAGGTGGAGAAAGAGAAAGAATGCCAAAGGGAGGAGGCGAACAAGAAAGAGGCCCAAACAAAGATAGGAACAGAATGAGTAAAGAAGAAGATGTTACATTTGGATTTCCTATTTTAGATATACCTATTGAATTTGGAAATGAATTAAAAATGAAAAATATTCCTCCTTCTATTCTGCCTAATTTTTAGGGTATTCCTTCCAAAGATCCTGATGCATTTTTATTTGAATTTGATATTTTATGCCGAACTTATGGGTATATTGATGATGCTTACAAATTGAGATTGTTTCCTACCACTCTGAAAAGCATTGCATTAAAGTGGTTTATCGGACTAGGTGAAAGTACAATAACACATTGGGACACCATGAGGAAGATATTTCTTAAGAAGTATCAATCCAATTGTAGGAAAAAGAAATCAAAAGAAGACATATTTAGGATGGCACAACAGGAAGAAGAAAACTTCGAAGAATAATTGGAAATATTTTTGTATAATTTTCAAAAATCAAAGCATAATTCCTTAAATTTTGATGTCATCCATACCATATTTTTAAAAGGCCTTCGTGATGAATATATTGATATCCTTAATCTTATGGATTCCAGTGATATCTCATCCTTACCATTTGAACAAATTGCTAATTTGTGCAGGACATATTCCACGGGAAACGCTAAAGATGGAAAAAGTCAAAGGGATTCCCTTTAAAAAGTAACAACATATGCATCAGGGAGTATTAGTAAGCTTGAAATTGGTAACTTGCTTGAAAACTTTAAAATTGAACTTATGGGTACATTAACTTGTCAATTTGATTCTTTTAATGTTAATAAATGACAGCAAGATGAAACTGCATCTTTAGCCATTTTTCCCTAGTTGTAGAGGGAAGCATCCTAAAAATGAATGTCCACTAAAAAAAGTTCAGATTTTTAAAATTTGTGCAGAAAATCATGAAACATAAGATTGTCCCTCGCTGCCCAAGGCCTTTATAAAGGAGATAATGAAAAAGAAGAAGAACTTTATAACATAGCACCGTGGCGACTATGGAAGCCAAGGCCAGCAGGTATGTTTCAATATCCTTCTAAACAATTCTCTGCATTTCCCACTCAAACTCCTACACAAACATCTTGGAGTGTTCCCATGCCATGGAAATCATGGCCTCCTCAACAAAACTATAATCCACATTATCAACAAAATTGGAGAGGCAATAACCATGGTAATCAACCACCTTACAATTTTCAACAACAAACTTATCCTCAACAATCTTATCAATAGCAACAATTTTACCCCCAAAAACAACAATATCAATCAAATCCACTATACTTGCATCAAAGCTTTCCATCACTTCCACCACCTCAACTAACTCAATTTGAACCTCTATAACTCCCTTCAATGCAACACCCTCCACGGCTTACACCAATTCCTTCCTAGGCAGTAGAAAATCCAAACAACCGAAAAGACAAAGTTGTCTACAACACTGAAGTGGATAGTTTTCCCACTTATGGTATTGCTCTTGTAATATTTCAAGAATGTCCTGCATAATTACAAGAAATAAAATTACTCTCATGAAAGGTAATAAATCATAAATATCCCATAATAATTGAAGAAGAGGTAGAGTTAACTCAGTTAGATCAAAATAAAACAATAGAAAAGCAATCAATAACCCCATAGGAAAATATTCAACACTCTAAGACAACACCTTTTCCTGAACGATTACTGATAGAAAAGCAAGAAAAATCAAAAATCTTACTTCAACGTGATATTTTAGAAGAACTGAAAAGTGTTTTCATAAAAATTCCCTTATTATAGGCCATTAAATAAATTCCAATATATGCTAAAACAATGAGGAAATTGTGTAATAAAAGAATTACAAAGAAAAGAAAGGATCCACAAACAATACAAGTGATTGGAAAACTAGCAAGCTTGATAGCCACCAAACCAATAATAAACAAGTATGTTGACCCTAGAATTACAGTGGTTACAATCTTTGTCAATAACTTTTCCATCCCAAACACACTCATATATTTAGATGCATCAATAAATGTCATGACATTAGAAACCATGCAAAATTTAAAAATTGCAAATCTCAGACCAACCCGTATGGTTCTAGAAATAGCAGACAGATCAAAAATAAAACCAGAGGGTATAATAAGAGATGTCATAGTTTCATTGGATTCATTGCAATACCCAACATAATTTATGATTCTTCAACCCAAATCCAATTTGGATGGACACCCTCTAATCCTGAGTAGACTATGGTTGGCAACAACGTATGCATACATTAGTTTTCGATCAGGTGATATGAGAATTACAAAAGGAGATGAAACAAAACATGTTACATTGTACCCCCCAACAAAATCAATGAATGAATTAGAGCATACCAAATGGTTAGAATAAATAGATATAGAAATGAAATCATTCAGCCAATTTTAACCATTGCACAATCTTCAAACCTTAAGGAAAATACAGAAGAAAATCAGTTCAATCAGTGTATCTCCCATCTTGATTTTACTCCATATTTTAGGGGGAAAACAACAAATTCTAAACCATATACATCCACATCATATTCATAAGCTTCATCATCTAAACATTTTTTGGTTGATTATCTTGTTGGGAAGAATTTACAGGAGACATGCACAACAAATAGCTTAACACCCTTATTTCAAATCGTGTTTCCTGTAAACTCTATAAAAAAATCCTGCAATAAAGTTATTGAAATTTTTCCTAGGAAAATATTAAACATTAATGTTGACCTTAATGAGTCACAATAGAAACGGTTAATTTCTATTTTGCAAAAAAATTCTAAAGCTTTTGCTTGGGAATACACTGATATGTAGGGTATCCATCTGAATACTTGTACCCATCACATATATATACAGAAAAATGTCAAACGAGTCTGAAAATTGCAAAGACGAATGAACTCAACCTTAAAATCCATTTTAAAGGGGGCGCTTCAAAATTAGTAGACATACGTTTCATCTACCCTATATCGGATAGCCAATGGGTTTCACCCTTGGTTATAGTTCCCAAGAAAAACTAAAAATGGCAAGTATGTGAAGATTATCGAGAACTCAATAAAGCCACATTAAAAGACCACTTCCTTCTACCTTTCATAGACTAAGTCTTGGACACATTGGATGGAAAGAAATAATTTTCTTTCCTCGATGGTTTCAGTGGCTATAATCAAATAAGAATAACACTTGAAAACCAAGGGAAAACGATATTTAATTTTCCTTAGGGAGCCTATGCCTACAAGGCATTACCCTTTTGACTTTGTAATGCGCTTGTCACATTCCAAAGGGAAGTCTTGGCTATTTTTGTTGATTTGATAGATGATTGTGTAGAGGTGTATATGGACTATTTGTCAATTTATGGAGATACTTTTGTGGAATCCTTAGATAACCATAAATAGTTTTAAAAAGATGTCGAGAAACAAGCCTTTCCCTAAGCAATGAAAAATGTTTTATGATGTATATTGAAGGTATTGTTCTTGGTTCTTGGTTCTTGGTTCTTTATTCCCTTCTCGGGTTGTCTGAATTATTGACCCAGGGTTCATGTCATTCAGGGTTCCAACAAAGCCTCTAAAACTATCGGCCCTCCTGGTAAACCAAAAGGCAACACAATGCCCAGAAAGTGTTGCGCAGTCTCACCCGAGATAGCTCTAAATGGGTGGATATAAGACTCAAGTGTTTACAGCCTATGACAGAGTAGGGGATAGGGATTTCTCAGATAAGGTCAGATGTCGTGAGCTATAAGGGAGAGTACTTATTCCTTGGATTCACATACAAATATCCCATAATTTAATTAAATTTAAGTATAAGAAGATTCATAACAATGTATTAACTCATTCATCAAGTTTAACCATCAATTGCTGAAAGAAAGAAGAGGTAGGCATACATTTAACACATTACATGAGAATTACCGTGGTTCACCCCCTCCTGGGCTACGTCCACAAAGATTTGGCTCTTCGCTCTTGTATTATGATAGTTCTGCATTTTCAGTGCCTCGTGCTTACAATTCTCCATAAAACTAGGTAAGATATATGTGAGGTGAACTAGATCGCACCAGGATCCACAGCTTGCGGTCTAATCCTCAGATATACCTCTCATCGGGTCTCCTTTGCTCAACAACTTACAAAATCGGTTCTTTCCGCTCGAAATATTACAGAGAATCGTTAACAGTTACTAACTAACTCTCTATATGATACGTTCATATCTATATTTATACCTTTCGGGCTCTTTAGCATATTAAAAAATATTACCAAAACCCTAACCCTTCCTATGTTAGGTCTTTCTCCCATATGCGTGTTACTCCTCCTCCATTTGTCGCTTTCCTTAGTGCATGTTTTCTTGCATGTGCGTGTGTTTCTCTTCTTCCAGTTGTTACTTTAGATTTTTGCACACTTTATTTCCCATGATCGTTCTTCTTTCCTCTTCGGCCTGGTGCCAACAGGCCCCCAACAGTGACATGTGACTCATCCCGAGTCACCTAGTTTCTTTTTTCTTCCTCGATCTCCTTGGTGAACGTTTGGAAATGTTCCTGCAAATTTGTTTCTTTTGTCAGTGCCTGCGTGGTTTTCTCCTCGATGGTGTTGACTGTCTGAGTTGTCACTTCCTCTCTCATCGGTCCTATGAATTCTAGTTGAGTCTGTGTTGTCTAGTTTCTGGCTTCTTCTACCTGCGTGAGTACTTCTGCTACCTGTTCCGGCAATGATTCTATTTGAGCATGACGCTCTTGTTTCTGTGTTTGCGCAGTGATAAGTTATGCTTGTATCTTCTTCATCTCTTGCATTCCCTTGACTTGTTCTGGAATTGGTATGGTCTTCTATCGCTGCTTGAGTTCTTGGATCATTGCATTGATCCTCTCATCCTCCTTGTCCCAGTGTTGGACTTGTGGATCCTCTTCCAACCTTGTCCAAAGTTGAGATGCTTTATCCAGCAAGTTGTTTGCCGTGCTTACTTGTTTTTCTAACTCCTGCAGCTGCATTGCTTCTTCCTTCTTCCTTTTCTCCTTCACTGCTAGTGGAGTTGTCAGTCTAATCTTTCCGCGGAGAGTCTTGATCTCCTTTTGATACTGATCAATTGCCTACGCAATCTGGTCAATCTTCTTTGTGGCTGTGAGTTCATTTCCTTGTGTAGTAGTTGGAAGTTTCCCAAAAAAATCTTCCACTTTGCGTTCCAGCTCGTTTATGAATTCTTTCTCCTCCTTGGTTTCTGATTGGGCCTGTGTGCAAACTGATTCCAGCGCTTCCTGCTTCTTTGTTGCTTGTTGTAGCTTGACTAAGTTTTTATGTGCTCGAGCTTGCATCTCGTGGTCGACGCTAACCTGTAGTTTGTGTAATGATTTTGATGGCATCCGTGTCAACACCAATTTGATATGATCCAAATCCTTCAGTGGTGTTTGTCCCACAATCTCATCCATTCGCAGCATGTTAGGCTTTATGTAGACCATGGAATGTGCATGTGGTATCAGAAGAACTGGGTCGCGTTCTTCTACCTCCACCCTTTCTGTGGCCTGTGTGGTTGATGGCGTTGTTCCTCTACTGCTACTCGTGATCTAGGATTCCCCGAATTTCTTAAGGAGCTATTCCATTTCTATTAGTTCCTTCTCCAGTTTGTCCCTGTGGTGCACGGCGTGATCAAAATATTTTGCGAGGCAGTCTTGGACCATCCTGGAAATCATCTCGCCATTGTCCTCTATGACTGTGTAGTCTGGTGGTGGTTGTTGTGCCTTCATCTTCTTGCACTCACCTGCGTCATGTATCGCTGGTCTCTTAGCCCCCCCTGGTTCCTATGTGATGGGGTTTGGTGTGGTTTCATGTGCTCCCTCAACCGGTTTCCTCTGTCCATTGGTCGGCTGGGTGGTTTATGTTCCTCCCTTATGGGTCCCTTCTCTGAGTCGTCGTCTGCCTAAGTTGACTTGGGTTGGCCCGTTCTTCGTCACTTGGGTACTGGGATTTGTGGAGGTTGTGTCTCCATCTGCGTAGCCCCTCCTTCTGTTATCTATCTCGGTACTCCTCTGGGTATAATTGGAATCCTCCATTAATCAGGCCATTCACTAATGATCATATCGATATCACCCTTTGTGACATAATAGCACATCTGTAGCCATTGTTTATCCGGGTTATGCCTTGGTTGTATCCACATGGCTTGTCGCCTAGCCTAGAAATTAGCGATGTCCTTGTATCGTGCGAAAACCTCTGGTGTTATTCTCCCTGCTCGGCTAATGGATTCCCGTATCTCCCATAGGTATGATTCGAATAAAATTACATTATCCTTGTTATGCTTAGATAGTGGCCCATCTCTCAAGATATGATATCTTGCTCCCCCTATCTGTGATGTGCTAGCAAAGACGACGTATTCTAGTTCTCACCATCCCATGAAAGCTATGAGAGTGATCAGCCATTAGTAATGAAATTCCGTACCTGCGTCCTGCACGTCTTTGTAGTCTATTTGGAACAAGTTTGATAGGTATGACACCCAACTCATGAAGGTGCCTTCTGCACACTGAGCTGCAACATCAATGACTCCTACTAGTACTTCGTCTTTGCAGCATTTTCTTAGCAGTTTGCAGACTAAGAGTTTTGCGCCCAATTGTGTCACGACATCGTTGATTTGATTAATTATAATGCCTCTTGTTCCTTTGTCAGTGTCGTATTTCTTCTTCATATTCTCTTCCAATGATTTTTCCTTGGACTTATCATCCAGAATCAGCGCGGGATCCATAGCCCCGGTGGGTAGGCCTGTTATCTATGTGATAAGTTCGACCCTTATGTGGACGGGTTTGTTCAACCATATATCACCTCCATGCGTAACTTATAACAGTTGTTTCATGCATTCCGTCGCATATTGGCCTCTACCAAAGTGTGATATCTTCAACAACCCTAGGATTCCTGTTTTGTCCAGTCCAGTGGCCCAGTTGTGTGGTTGAGTGATGGTTTCTCCGAGTTGGTTCACGACTGTTTTCTGCATGAAGACCTATGGTGCAAGCTCTGGATATTTGGTGTCATCTGCTATGTCATGGTTGGAATACTTGAGCTTCCCAATGTGACCTAATAGCTGTGGGTCCACCTGCACTCCCTCTGGTATGTGAGGTAGCACAATCTCTATAGCTGGTTTCTTTCAAGGTGAGCTTGGTATCTGAATTCAGTCCTCCTTCCGCAATGGTTGGATCGAGGTTCCAAGAGCTTCGAGTTTCTCCTTCGCCATCCATTCTGCCCAAGTCATGGCCATTTACCTCGTCGACTCATCCGAAAAAGAATCTGGGATGGGTCTTTGAGGGACCTCTGGTTGCACTGCGGCATCCGGGTTCTGTGCACTTCTAGTGGCTCCTACGACTTCTTCATCATTTTATGGTGGTATTTCCTGGTGGGTTTCTTCTTCTTTGTTTTGGGGCTCATGCGTTGTTGCTGGTGTATCCTATTTCATGGCTTTTTTTGTGGTTTTGAGGCCTCCTCAAGTATTGGTGTGGACTCTACTGGAATTTCCTTTGGTGACGGGATTTCGTCAATATCGACGATTTCTGGTGGTTGGTGTTCACTTTCTTCCGGTGGTCCTTGTGACCTTGTTTGAGCCCTGGTTGATTTGGTTGTATGGTCTGGTTCTTCGAGCTTCGGGGGTACCATAATGGTGTATGTCGAACGTTTGTGGGGTTTGAATGGATTTGGTGAGCTCTGTGGTTTCACTCTATTCATTCTTGTTGCTATTGCTATTTTCATATTCTCCTTCTGCGAGTAGACTAACTGTTGTTGTGCTCATGTGTTGTATGGGCTCGTCATGAAGCTTGTCGAGGATGCTTCCTCCATCATGTGATTAATGCACACTATAGGTTCAATGCATCTACGACGGTTTCGTACTTTCCATTATGCCTGCTCTGTCATCTCCAGTTGGCACATTTAATGCGACATCCCATCCGTCCTTGCCTTTCTTTAACTCTGATTCTTTTTGTCCTGTCAGCCTGCTTTTCCTGGTCTTTCCTGCATGTTTCCTTTTTCGATATGTTCGTTATCTCTTCCTTTGCTGGCTTCGTGTTTCATATGCGGCTTGTCCATCATGCCCTTTTTTTCATGTTGTTTCTATATATATATATATATATATNCCATTAACCATTCCTCTGAGGTCTATGCCCGCTAGATCTATTAACTATACAACTCCTCTGTCCGTGATAGTTTTTACCTCGTATGGTCCTATCCAATGAATTTCCTCTTGATGTGACAATCGTGCCAAGATTTTTCTCTTACTTTCTGTACTTGTTGATGGAATCCTGCTAAGATTCGGTCTTCCTCCATTGACAGTAACTAATTCAGTCTTTCCTGTACTGCGCCTCATTCTATCATTTGTGTAATGGCTGCTACACGTAGGCTGGGTATTAAAAATTCTAAGGGCACTACTTCTTCTTGACCATAGACTAGTTTGAATGGTGTGTGGCTAGTCAGCTTTTTACATGTGGTTCTATATGCCCATAGTATTGTTGGTACCTTGAGATCCCAATTGTCCCTTTCGACATTTCATATATTTGTCAGGGTGTTTTCTAGAATTTTCTTGAAGGCTTCTACCGTGCCATTTTTCTGTGGATGATATGGTGTGCTTTTCTGGTGATGGACTTCAAACTCTTCAAGCATCGCTCGGATGGTGTTGTTTATGAAGTGTGTTCCTTGGTTGCTCATCAAAATTCTTGGGCACCCAAATCTAGTAATTACATGTTCAAACAAAAAGTGTGCAGTTGTCTCTGCACTGCAATCTTTTACTGGCGCGGCTTCCACCCATCTTGTTAGGTATTCTGTCGTGGTGATAATATATCTCGCCCCTGTTCTTTTGGCTAGTGGGTTAATAGGTCCCACGAAGTCTATCACCCATTTTTTGAATGCCTGAAGTGTCACTTGTGGTCGTAGTGGCATCTTGTCCCTTCTATTGGGTTTTCCTGCCCTTGGACAGACGTCACATTGATGACAATATTCTTTCGAGTCTCTGTGGATCGTTGGCCACCATAATCCTACGCGTAGTACCTTTTGCGCGGTAGCTTTTCCTGCATAATGCCCTCCTACTATTCCCTCGTGGGATTCTGCTAAAATTATTGGTCGTTCGTGGGCTAGTACGTATCTTCATAAGATGTTATCTGCACCCATCTTGTATAGATGTCCTGCGATCAATTGATAGTCAGCTGCGCAGACTACCAGGTTCTTCTTCTGTGCAGTGGTATATTCTTGCGGCGTAGTACCTCTGCTTAAGTACTGGATGATCTCTGCGAAGTAATCGTCAGCAATCTGTATTGAGAATAGTTGTGCATCTGAAAAGTTGTCTTCTAAATTTGTTGTTTCTTCTCCGTTTGTGACCCTCGATAGGTGGTCAGGCCCTGCATTCAGTTTTCATGTTTTAACTATTACCTCAAAGTCAAATTCGTGAAATAGTAATAACCATCGACAGATTCTCCCCCCTAACATTGGCTTGTTGACTAGGTATTTCAAGGTTGAATGATCTGTAAACATCTTAAAGTGTTTTCCCAATAGGTAATGTCTGTACTTTTTTAGTGCATAAACCGTAGCTAGGCCTTCTCTTTCTGTCGTGTTATAATTATGTTATGAATCTGACAATTTTCTGCTTGCAAATGCTATCGGGTGGTCCAAGTCTCCTACTCCTGGATACACCAAGATAGCTCCGAGTGCAATCGTTGATGCATCTACATGTACATGGAATGTCTTCTCCCAATTTGGGAATACCAATATTGGTGCGGTGACCATCTTTTCCTTTAGGGTATCTAGACCATGTTGGCATTCATCATTCCACCGATACTTTGTATCCTTCCTTAACAATTTTTCCATTGTCGTTGTAATCTGTGTGTAGACTTTGATGAATTTCCTATAATATCCTATATGTCCTAACGTTGCTCTGAGTTGGAGGACTGTTTTTGGCGCTGGTAGATTAACAATGACTGCGATTTTGGTCGGATCCACTAGCAAACCCTGTTTACTATGTGTCCCAATAGTATCCCAAATGGTGTTCCAAATATGCATTTTTTTATGTTCAGTGATATATGGCACTGTCTGCATCGTTCTAGCATCATTCGTAACACTTCCACATGGTTTTTTAATAGGCTATAGACCGTCCAATCATCCATGTATACTTTGAGGAATTGATGGATGAACTCCTTAAATGTTGCGATGACCACTCTAGAAAATATCGTGGGTGCATTATTCAGTCTAAACAGCATAACTGTATATTGATAGGATCCCCATTATGTTGCAATCATGGTCTTGTGTCTATCCTCCTGTGTTATCTTAATCTGATAATATTCTGAGAATCCATTGGTAAATGAGTAGGCTTTGTGGCCTCCTACATTCTCGAGTACTTCGTCCGTGAATGGCATGGGGAATGGGTCATGTAGGTATGCATCGTTCAACATCCTCAAGTCGACGCATATTATGATCCCTCTTCCCCGTTTATTGTCCTGTACTACCATCGGACTTATCCATTCTGATTCTTCAACTGGTTCGATGATGCCAGCCTCGAGCATCCTGTCGATCTCATCTTAAACTTTCTGTTTATTTATGGGATTCAATCTATATGGTCATTGTTTAATGGGTCTTGCATCAGGTCTGAGTGGTATCTTCATTTCTCCTAATTCTCCAGCTATACCTTTCATCTCTGTAAAGGTTGTGGGAAAAAGGTCGTTGTATTCGCACAACAATTTTGTGATACTTTCTAGTGTTTTTTCATCCCAGTAATCTCCAATGCTGACCATCTATGGCCGCTTGGCGGTCCCTATGTTAACCTTCTTTATCTTGATTGGTGCAGAGATGACCTCTAACTCTAAGGGTGGTCCTTCCACATCTCTCTCGCCTTCGACTTCTTTGATCTGAATATCATGCAGATCATCTTCATCCAGAGATTCCTCTTGTGTGTGGTAGCATGACAGTAGATCCTTGACTGTCTGCTTATTTCACTATTGTACTTCTGTGATAGTTTCTACTTCTGTTTCTTCAATGAATATGATGTTTCTGATCTGTTTCAGGGCCGCGTCCATGTTGGGGTTCTCATGGTCAAATGAGAAAGTAATCGTAAAGTTTTGTTGGAGTGTTGCCCATGTCTTGGTTCCTTTACGCATTTCCTGGTCTGTATACCAATTCGCTGGTATGCCCTCTAAAGTATGAATGAAGTGGTGAGACCATTCCTTCGGTGGCATCATTTTCCACAGCGTTTGACATGCCTCCAAGTGTTATGTTGGTGTGCCTAGTCCTCATATTTATGTTGTTTGTTACATGTATGTTCTGCGCTGAACCTTATGTGCAGTAATCTTTTACATTGGTACCAATCTGTGATAGTTTCTTTGTGTGCACCCCACCATCTAGCGAGTGTAGCCTTTAATTCTAAATCCAGTGCTAGCAATATCTAGTTTTCTAGTACCTTGCCTTCATATTATGTCAAGAAATTTTCCAAATCATTTAGCCCTTGAAAGCTAGGTGGTTCTCTGATTTCTATGCCAATCCACCTTACTGCACGGTCTATTCTGGCACACCTTCTCGTAGATACTTCGTGTAGTCTTTGCTGCCAGTTTTCTAACCCGGTTTTTGAGTCTGTTGCACATGAAGTAATGCCCCACCAGTTGAGTACCCCGTCTGCAATTGGGATTATGTAATCCGCATCACACGCGGTTTTCCTGTACAACTGGCTGATCTCTTCTAAATCCAGGCAAGTGGGTTCTACGAACCTCTCGCCTTCTGATGGGTCGAGTTGGGCTATGACCCTATAGTCCCCCGACTCAAATGTCATTCTTCTGGTTTTTAAGTTAATTATGGCCTGGTTGTCGAATGCCCAATCTAGACAAAGTAGCGTCGGGTAAGGTGTTGTGTCATCTACTATTTCGATGACTTCAAAGTCTGCCTTAGTGCGCACCCCATCCAGGTCTACCGTCACTCCTTTCAGTCTACCTATTGGTAGGAATCTATGTTGATTTGCTAGTTTTAATTGAAGCGTTGAATATTCCAATGTAGGTTCTCCCATGCATTTCCATGTAGCTTTTGGTAGTACATTCACTTCAGATCCTAGATCTAGTATAATATCTCCCATATTGAAATCCCCAATGTTAGCATTTAATCTAAATTCCCTACTTGTTCTTCTTCTTGTCTACAAGTGGTTGACAGTTTTTACTTATGGCTTCTGTTTTGTCTCACCGCTACATTTTTCTAGGATGTTTTGCAATATTTTGACAGATGACGAATCATTTAACATTTTGATGCATGATTGCAAAAAGTATTTGATTGTACTTACTTGTTCCTCAGGTTGTATTCTGTTGGTATGGTCCATTGATGGCAGCATTTCATATTCTGGAGCTTCCTTGCTCTGGTGTGTAGTCGGTGCAATGTTCTCCTTCTGGAATTCTTGTCGGGCTTTGTAAAAATCTCTTTCTCCTTATGCACGTCGAACTGCTTCTTGGGTTTGATGTTCTTCTTTACCCATTGCTTCTACGTGGGTTCTTTTGGAAATGCGTCATTTCCTGTTTTCGTTCCTCCTCGAGTGACTATATTGATGTTCCGACCATCATCCCTTGCTTCAGCCGAAATCCACTGAACGTTTTGGTTATTTTGATTCCTTTTTTCCTAGATTTTTCCAAGTAGTGTCGGACAGTCCTCTGTATCGTGGCCCAATGCGCGACAATACATACAAGTTGTTCGTAGTAGTGCACACTCCCATGCATAATGTCCTGGTTGTTGGCAATTATGACATGTGGCGGGTCCTCTGCTCCATCTGAAACCTCCTATGGCTCGTCCTTCTCCTCTATAAGTTGTGTGGTCACATCGTGGTGGGTTGTACTATGGTCCTTGGTTATACTGTGCAGTATTGTACTGGGGTTGTGCTGGGTTGTACTATGGCTACGCATTATTGTAAGGTTCTGGCGCAGTATTATACTATTGTTGCACACTATTGTATGGTGATGGGGCTTGGTTGAACTGTGGTGTTGCCTACCCAGTCATCATTTCTGCCTATACCATGTATGCGCCGGATGTTCTTTCCCGCATCAACTCCATAGTTTTGCAATCTTTGTCATCATGGCCAACTGACTTGCAAAAAGTGCGATATGAGTTCTTGGGGACTGTTTGGTATTTCTGCATCATTGTGCAGTGGTAAGGGTTGTGACCCAGTTTCTTGCATATTTCGCACCATAATACTCCTTGTGGTAGTGGGTTTGGCATCCCTATCTCCATATATTGTGCGAATGTTGGGCATTCATTCTTATGGTGTCCTTCCGTCCTGCAGGTAGTGCACCAAACTGCTTCTCGTTTGTCCTTGTTCTTATTATGGTTTAGCTGAAATGTTAAGTTCTTTAGATCCTCCTTCAATTCCTCGATAGCCGGGTCCATCTATTGGTACTGATTCTCTTCCAATTGCAAGGCTACCTGCAGAGCCTTTGCCTGTGTCTGAAACTTCTGTTGTCGTAATGGATATTTTAAGTGTGGAAGTAGTGAGTTGACAAACAGGTGTTGATGTTGCATATCGTCCATAAGGTATTTTAACTTTCCTTTTAATCACTTGAATCTTTGATCAATCTCCCATGCCGATTCTTCTGGTTTCTGTCTTATTTCAATCATCTCAGTCATGTATTGATCCTCTGAGATCGGCTTCTGGAACTCATTGATCAATGGTTTCTTAATATCATCCAGTGTCATTGTCATTCTGGGAACACTGTTCATGTCTAGACTCATGTACCAGTCTAGTGCGCGGTCCCTTAGCATGATCAGTAGCTGCGCGAGTTTGGTGTCTTCATCAGTGATCTGCTTTGCTTCCCAGATCTTTGTGCAAATAAACAGATGCTTCTCAGGGTCTTCTTCTACTTCTCCTCGAAACTATGGTAATCTGCTAATAGGATCATGTCCTACCATTCTAAATACTGAGCTACTCCCTCCTCTGGACGGTGTAGATACCTGAATAAGGTTGCTTGAACTGGCTCCTCCAGTTGTTGTCCTTTGTGTTGATGTACTTCCTGCTATTGGACTTCCTCCGAACTTTGGTTGTCTAAACGATGGTGTTATTTTTGGTATATTGGTCGCACATGGGTTTATGGGTTCCACACTGACATTAATATTGAAGGGATGGTTGTATTCTCCTCCTGCTCTTGGGCCTCTTGTTTTCCTCTCATATGTGGTGCACAATATTTCCTCAATCTACTCCACGTCCCGGAGATCCTCTAACTCTTCCCCGTCGCTAGCCAAGCCCTCCCTCTCAGCTACAGATCTCTTCTTGGTATTCACCTTATATTGGTAGGGTGCTCCGCTACGCGTCGTTCCTGATGACGCCAAGATCCACTTGATTTGGTCATCATCCATCAAGATCAGTTCCAAGGGTTCCTCCTCCTTCTTCTCTGTATCCTGCCCTCCTTCCATTCCTCCTATCTCTGTCAGTTCTTCCCCCCTTCCCCCATGCACGTAGGGAAGTCTAGGTGTCTGATTCCATTGTCATTATACCTTTGTTATATAGCAGTATCTTGATACAAGTATATAGTGATCGGATTTACCTTCCCCTAGGTCCTCATAGGAACTCTTGCTCGGCTGTGCTATATGACTTTGTTGTGTCTACCGTGAATTCTATGATAAATCCTGCCACAATACTATCAATCCAAAAATCGACTGCGCGGGAGAATTTGTTGTTCACTTGCTGCAGCTGTTGGATCTATACTGGAGTCCAATCTAGTTGTCGAGTTTGGTTTGTCACATGGTTATCCTTTAACCTTAATATCCACTCTTTTAGTAGATGCGGAAAATCACAGAAAAAAACTTCGTGTAAATCCATAAATACGTATTTATTTAGGTATTTGTGTGGTGTGATCCTGGGGTTTCTATTGTCTTTCTGTGAAAACTCTATCTTTGTGGTTCTCAACCAGCCCTCAATTTCTTCTCTCGTGGGGTTCCAAGGTCTCAACATCCCCTTCTAACGGTTCATTGCTCTTCCTTCGGTTTTTTATTCATTCCATCTCATCTACTTGGTCCTTTCTTGTTCCTCTTGTCCAGGCAACGAAACCATTTGTTGGTTCTTTATTCCCTTCTCGGGTTGTCTGAGCTATTGACCCAGGGTTCATGTCATTTGGGGTTCCAAAAAAGACTCTAAAACTATCGGCCCTCCTGGTAAACCAGAAGGCAACATAGTGCCCAGAAGGTGTTGCACAGTCTCACCCGAGATAGCTTTAAATGGGTGGTTGTAAGACTCGTGTGTTTACAGCCTAAGACAGAGTAGGGGAGAGGGGTTTCTCGGATAAGTTCAGATGTCGTGAGCTATAAGGGAGAGTACTTATTCCTTGGATTCGCATATGAATATCCCATATTTTAATTAAATTTAAGTATAAGCAGATTCATAACAATGTATTAACTCATTCATCAAGTTTAACCATAAATTGTTGAAAGAAATAAGAATCAGGCATACATTTAACACATTACATGAGAATTACTGTGGTTCACCCCCTCCCAGGCTACATCCACAAAGATTTGTCTCTTGGCTCTTGTATTATGATAGTTCTGCATTTTCGGCACCTCGCGCTTACAATTCTCCACAAAACTGGGTAAGATCTATGTGAGGTGAACTAGATCGCACCAGGCTCCACGGCCTGTGGTCTAATCCTCATATCTACCTCTCCTTGGGTCTCCTTTGCTCAACAACTTACAAAATTGGTTCGTGTCACTCGAAATATTATAGAGAATCATTAACAACTACTAACTAACTCTCTATATGATACTTTCATATCTATATTTATACATTTCGGGCTCTTCATCCTATTACAGAATATTACCAAAACCCTAACCCTTTCTATGTTAGGTCTTTCTCCCATAAGCATGTTGCTCCTCCTCCAGTTGTTGCTTTCCTTTGTGCATGCTTTCTTTCATGCACGCGTGTTGCTCTTCTGCCAGTTGTTACTTCAGTTTTATGCACGCTTTATTTCCCACGATCATTCTTTTTTCCTCTTTGGCTTGGTGCCAACATTGAACATTATGCTTCAATTCTAGGTATCAAGGTAGATCCAACAAATATTGTAGTAATTGGAAATTTACCCACTCCATCCACTCAAAAGGATGTGAGGAGCTTCCTTGGTCATGCAGGGTACTATAGACGGTTTATTGGAAACTTGACTAGAATTGCATCTCCTTTATTTAAGTTACTTACAAAGGATGTCAAATTTTACTAGGATACTAACAACCAAGTTGCCTTTAATGCATTAAAATAAAAACTTTCTACAAATCCATCATTGAGAGGACCCAATTGGGAATTTCCTTTTCACATATCTACACATGCCTCTAAGACAACAATAGGAACGGTTTTGGCACAAAAATAAAATCAACAAAATTATGCAATTTGTTTTGTCAGTAAAAACCTAAGTCTTACTAAAATCAATTATATTGTTACAGAAAAGGAATTTTTGGCAGTCATTTATCCAATAAATAAAATTCGACATTACATTATAGGATATGAGATTTTTGTGCATAATGACCATTCTTCCATCATGTACCTTATGAATAAACCAATAATGAACAACAGAATAACAAGATGGTTTATCCTATTACAAGAATTAAATATCATTGTGTTAGGCAGGCCAGGAAGGGAAAATATGGTAGCAAATTTCCTTTCCCGTATCAACAATCTCAGTGAGACCATTCCTATAGTAGACACTTTTCCTGATGAAAGTTTATTTGCAATTCCAGTTAAATATTCATGGTTTGCTGACATTGCAAATTATTTGTCTATAGGAAAATTTCCATTTCACTTTTAAGAAAATTAAAAACAAAATGTTATTATACAGAGTGCTAAATATTGTTGGATTAAAGAAGACCTTTTCTACACAGGAGAAGATTTGATCATTTGTTGATGTGTTAGAGAAGATGAAATGTTTGACATCTTGAAGGCTTGTCACGATGAGCCTTGCGATGGCCAATTTTTAGACAAAAGGACAACCTATAAAATCCTTTAGTTGGGATATTATTGGCCCTCTATTTTTAGAGATGCCAAACAGTATCTGAGGAAATGTGACATTTGTCAAACGATGGGTCATCATGTTGCAGGCGATGAGATGCCAATTCATCCTCACATCCTTGTGGAACCATTCGAGATGTAACACACTCGACCCCTAAATACTCTTTTAATGGATGGGGCATCATAATTTCGTTTTCCTTAACTATCTCAAATCCTAATTTTGGGATCTCCACCGGCTTCTACTCACCACGAGATTTCTAACAGTTTCCACCATACTAAAATATGAGTTCTAGATTGCAATTTATTTCCTCCCAAAGCTCTTTGGGCATTATTAGTCAAGGACCACGTGGGTTCATCTCATTCATACCCTCTCTATATTTCTACATCTATGATGGAAGTCCACCCATCATCCAATCCAACAGCGGGAGCTTGTTCCTTATTCAACACATAGGCTAGAGGGGACTTCGGTATTTGTCTCTGAACACCCCTTTTTCTTTCTATGTGTACATTCCCCGGAGTCCCGAAGTCCCAGACTCCTGAAGGATCCCCACTTACACGTGGTGACGCATTATACACAGAGACAGGGACAAGTGGGTTTGGCCCTTCAGCTGATTTAGCCCCAATGTTCAAAGCTCCCAATATTTCTAAAGTCCTGAACTCCTGAAGTCTCAGGTAGTCCACCAACCTTTTATCAAGCATTCATGCACCAGGGGGATGACACGTGGTAGGGGCGAGGAATGACATGTGTCCTCATCAAGAGATGGCATGTGTCGCATTCTAATGGTATTTAGGGTATGTGAGAAGAAAAAATGAGGATTACATGTGGAATACAAGACAGGGGTCCACGTCACCCTAAGAGACATCAACGTGACATGGCAATCTGGGATTGGTAGCCTCCGGGGGTTTCTAGCTTCACCTACTTGTCAAACCTCTCGGAGATATAAAGTCCAAAGTTTACACCAGTTGTCATATAATTGGCTTAGGTTGATGGATAGATGGTATGTATTGTTGTTTGTCATTGATGTCAACCCTTAGTGATTGATGTCAACCCTTGGATAAAGTTTGATAGCGAATTTCGGTAGCACAAAGGTTTGGGTAATGGACCCAAGGTTGTTTCATGTATAATGGTATGAGTTTTAATATATTTGAAGTTACTACTATTCTATATGGATAGTACATCTCATTCCATTTTCAGTGGCATGTGGAGCGTCACATAACTCCTCACAGTTAGAGAGTTCTGGCCATGTGAAGTTGGAGAACCTAGGTTTGGGTAATGGACCCAAGTTTGTTTGATGAATAATAGTATGAGTTTTGATTTATTTGCAGGTAATATTATTCTATATGGATATTACATGTCATTTCATTTCTAGTGGTATGTGGAACGTCACATAACTCCTCACGATTAGAGAATTATGGCCATGTGAAGTTGGAGAACCCTCATGAGTTATCTAGAAGCCCCAAAAGGTCAAAGTAGTCAAAGTGGTTTAAGATATTTTTAGAAGGTAAATAATAAAGTGAAGTGATGAGTGTATTATAATTCAAAGTGAATACAAAATAAATTATTTAA